>JBAKFZ010000037.1:0-84038 GCA_037355385.1 Saccharomycopsis sp. FM-2023a
AAAAATATAGTATTTATCTACCTCATTACTTGTCTTACACCAGTTATTGGACTTTCCATCCTATCATCAAACTCCAAATCAAAACTGTTATTGGATGATGATAAATTTTGATTATTTTCAATAAAACTATCCAAACTGGTTCTAATAACTTCATTATTATCAAATAATTCAAATTCATTATTTACTTTTGAGTAATTTTGATTATTGATCATTCTACTAGAACTGGATCTTCTCATTAAGCACAACATTGCACCTCCACAGGCCAACAAAGCAGTGGCTCCAAGTAAGATCCAACCGGTCCAGTTCAAATGAGGTGAAAATAGTAAAATATCAACCAAAAAACTAAGTAAACAAAGTAGAAAAGTCGGTAGGATACAAAGTAAGATTAGAAATAAAAAGTTAAGATCAGTGGTGGTGGGAGTAGGTTTATCGGTTAAATCTAGGATCAAGACAATTGTGGATAAGATCAACAAAATAAAAGTGCCACCGGTGGCAATTGGATGGACCACTAGTAGTTTCGAAATCAGTTTCCTGGTATTGGAGGGCAACGAGAACAACGAAGCCTCTTCTTGAACCGGGTTATTATACCCAATTTGCACCGGTGAACACGTCCCATTGGAGTTACAGTACCCAAAGACCCCGAATTTGTACTCTTCGTACTTGCAAAGAGTCAACGAGTTCGTGATGGGCACGGTTAGTATGGGAATGATTTGTAAGATTAAGGCCGATAAGAAGAGAAGAAATAGAATTATCGAGGTGTTGCCGGGCATTTTGGGTGGTGATGGGGTTCACCTGACTATTTGTCTTTGTTTTGTTTTTGTGATGTGATGTGAAAAAGAGGTTTATTTGGATACGACAATACATTGTCAAAATTTAATAAGTCAAAATGGACAAACCGAAAAAGAGGATCAGAGAAGACGATGAAGAGGAAGATTACAAAGGAGACAAAAGTAAAGAAGAACTGGAACTACTGGAATCTGATGATGAAGAAAACGACAAAAAATCCAAAATTAATACCAACCCAACCATTGAAACCAAGATTCCTACTTTAAAACCTAGGAAATTGGTCTTGCAAAAATACACCATTTATGAGACTGAAGAAAGAATGTATATAATCGGTAGTAATAATCGAGAAACCATGTTTAGAATCCTTGAGGTTGACTTAACGGGGCCAATTGATAAATTGAATTTAATTGAAGATAACGTTTATTTCAATCGAAAAGAAATAATTCAAATTTTAAATACATTGGAAGAGACGAAAAAACTCAAGAAAATCGTCAGTTGTTATGGGTTACTTGGATTTATCAAATTCACCCATAATTACTATCTTCATACCATTACAGAAAGATCAATTGTGGGGATCCTAGGTGGTCATTATATTTACAAGATTGATTCCACAAAGATAATCCCCATTATCAATGAAACAAACATGGTTAATTACAAGAAGAATTCCAAGAAGGAAGAGTTGGATAATGAACAACGATTTTTCACGATTTTTGAGGAGTTTAGTTTGGATCAGAATTTTTACTTTAGTTATACTTATGATATTACCAACTCATTGCAAAAAAATTTCTTGCTTGAAAAATTCCAGGCTTTCAAACATAAAGTTGGTAATGAAAATGAGTTAATCGATCATGAAGAAACTATCAAGAAGATACTAAGTACCGATCCCAATTCAGAAAAGTACCTAGGTAATTATAATGAAATGTTTGTTTGGAATTGTGCATTATTGAAATCAGTGGTTCAAGTATTTGACAGAACTTTTGATTGGTTCCAACCCATCATCCATGGGTTTTTCAACCAGGCCAATATTTCCATTTTTAACAAGAAAGTTTACATCACGTTGATTGCTAGAAGATCCCATCATTTTGCGGGGGCCAGGTTTTTGAAAAGAGGAATGAATGATAAAGGAGACGTTGCAAATGAAGTGGAAACAGAGCAGATTGTTTGTGATGATTTGACCACTTCGTTTCATGATAATGCAAAGGGGTATTATATGAATCCAAGGTATACCAGTTTTATTCAACATCGAGGTAGTATTCCGCTATTTTGGACTCAAGATTCCAATATCAAGATTGCTAAACCTCCAATCAGTATGACATTGAATGATCCATATTATACCATCTCGGCAATTCATTTTGACAAATTGTTTAAGAGATACGGACCCAAGATTTTTATTCTAAATTTGATAAAACAAAAGGAAAAAGTCAACAGAGAAACAATTTTGGGCAAAGAATTCAGGGAATGTGTCGAATTTTTGAATCAGTTTATTAAAGAAGATTATAAACTTGATTACACTGCCTGGGATATGTCCAGAGCCTCAAAATTTGGCAGCCATGGACAAAACGTCTTGGAATTCTTGGAAAACTATTCTGACAAAGTGCTAAAAAACACCGGGTTTTTCCATAATGACTTGGTCCAAAACTCTAAGAATTTGCAAATTGGAGTTTGCAGAACCAACTGTATTGATTGTCTAGACAGAACCAATGCGGCCCAGTTCGTCATTGGAAAAAAAGCTTTGGGGCATCAGTTGAAACAATTGGGAGTTTATGATAATGTTTATTTGAAGTACGATTCCGATGTGGTGAATTTATTCACGGAAATCTTTCATAATCATGGTAATATCATTGCGTTACAATATGGTGGTTCTAATTTGGTTAATACCATGGAGACTTATAGAAAAATAAATCAGTGGAATAGCAAGAAAAACGATTTGATTGAGAATGTGAAAAGATTTTACTCGAACAGTTTTGTTGATCCATTAAGACAAGACTCGATCAATTTGTTTTTGGGTAATTATGATTTCTCCAAAATGGGCAAGAAGTTCTTGTTATGGGACCTACCCAATGACTTTTATTTGCATAATAAGATTTTGACTAATTTGAATTTGTCAAAGAGGAGTTTCAATTATTGGTGGAATGAGAAAGTTTTCAGTTATTGGGAAAATTTGAATTTCCCACCGAAAAATTATTTGTTAAATGGGAAAAGAGTTGATGAAAAGTTGAAAGATAAAATAGGAATTGTTTTGGAAAAAATATTGAGTGATTTGATTTATAACAAGAATGGTCAACTTGAATTAAGAAAAAAGTTAACAATCAAGAATGAAGATAGAAATTTGAAAAAAATTCAATTTGAATTGTTAGTTGTTAATCTCAGAATTAGAGAATTACAAAATTTGAAACTTGAGGCTTATCCCGGTAAGCAAATGGATAGCTACTGGACGGAGTACTATACCCCTAGAAGATTGACTAATTTCAAACTTCTTTTTGAAATGAACATGAAAAGTTCCTTGACATTAGATGCCTCAGGATCGAAATTTTCTGATGAGAAATTTTTTGAAAATGAATTACCAATGTTGAATAATGAAAATACCAGTCCGTTTGAGAACAAGAAACCCGAGATTAATAACGAAAAATTCTCCAAAATATATGCGCAAAGTTGTATCAGTTTTCCCAATCTTGAAATTGACACTGAAGAACTACAAGACGAGGAAGTGGATGAAGATACAAACACGATTTTATGTTATCAGTTAAATAACATCATTAACAAAAACCATGAATTGGCAAATTCCATCAATGATGGAGCTAGTATAATCAACCAAAAGAGAAAAAGTTTGCTAAGTTTTGATAAGCATGAAGAAACTAAAATTGATAATAAAGAAAGTTTTTACAAAAAATCAAGTATTGAGAACAAGAATGAAGAAAAAATCAACTATTCCCACATTTTCAACTTATTACCCAATAACATGAACTTGAATAAATTAATTTACAGAAACAATCAAGAAAAACACGAGGATTCAAAAACATTACCCAATGATAACCAAGAAATCTCCTCGAATTTTTCCAAAATTTCCAACCCATCATTTTGTCATTATAATCAAGATTCCATAAAGGCGTTGAACACCTATGAGAGCAATATTAAAAGTGATGATGAGATTTACAATTATTATAACGCTAATGACTATAACGAAGAGACTGAACCCCAATTACCAATGATTGATGAATTTTTCAATAACTCACAACTATTTGAAAACAAGTTCAACCGAATCACAAGAATTAAAGAAAAAATCGTCAATGAAGGCAATGAGGAGATATTCGACTACACCAATTCCTTCTCCTCCAACAGCATCCTAATTCCCCAGGGGATAAATAAAAACTCCTTCAAGAATTATGGAAATTTTTGCAAGATCAGTGAAGATCTACCAAAGATCCTGCAGAAGAATTTGAATTTGATCAATTTCACCATGGACTTGGCAAATAATCCCATTGATCCAAGAGATATCATGAGTTATATGAATTACAAAGATTATTGAGTCCAGTCATTTTTCGAGTTATAGATAAGAAATCATTCAAGAATTATGGATATTTTTGCAAAATTAGTGAGGACTTACCATCACTCATTGATGCGTGGTAATTTTTCTTGAATAGTTTTGAATTTTTAGTATTGAATATCTACGATAAATTTGGTTTACATCTTGCTTTAGTCAATCAATTTGTTATTCTGAACACATTTCATGTGAAGCGTATTTTCTCGTTACAGTAGCTAATTGAAAGTTGTTCTATATGAAACTTGTAATTTTGTTTAGTCACCTTATCGATTTATTTGTAATTTTACAAACACAAACTTATGCAAAACATTTTCAATTAATTTTTTGATCGTTTTTCAAGTTGAACCCACGATTTTATGTAAAGTTTGTGAAGCCGGATGTTGAACATTATCACAATAATCAAATACATAATATTTTAAAAGGAACTTTACAGAATAATTGAATAAAAATGGGAATCCTAAAGTTCTTTTAAACTTTTATTTCTTCATTTATGATCCTACATAACTGAATTTACAAAACATTATCATAACATTCATTGACTCGACTATAGAATTATGCTGCTAATATTATGAGAGTGCTCAATCATATGTTACAAAGTACCAAAAACAAATCAAAATCATAGTGCAACATACAAAGTATGTTTCGTGTACGAATGTTGTTGACTATTCATTAGATAATCCAAAAGATTTCAAAAAAATCCTAGAAGATCACTCTCAAAAGTTTAGGTTTGGTGTTTTCCACACTGAACAATATCACTGAAAAAGATATTTATGTATTGAAGCTTATACTTTATTCGCAATGAATTTTTGAACATTGATGACGATGATTGAAGAAATCTAAGTACAATTGAAAATGCTAGTGCTTGATATATAAATGAAAATCTATTTGTTGTATCATATCAAAACATTCTTGAAAATATAAATTATTTGGTTTTTTATTTTGTTTTTATCACTATTGTGTAATAAGATTTCACAAGAATGTTGCTCAAAGGTGTATAATTGAAAAATTTTGGATCATCTTGATAGGTTTGAATTGTTGGAACAATTACCTACCTGTAAAAACGCGATAACAAGGTTTTTTAGTAGTTATTGAAACTCATTTGTGTATGTTTATACTTAACTTTACAAGACAAATGTTGTTACTTAAATACAGTATTATTATAAATCACTTACTCAATCAAACAAATTATCATATATTGAGATAATTAAACCACATTTTCCAATTCCACATCTTCATCATCATCTTCGTCTTCTTCTTCAACATCGTCTTGAGCCGGTTCAATTCCTAATTCTTTTGCTTTTTCTAACTTAGCTTCATCTCTCATTTTTTTATATTCAGGTTTTAAACAATATTTTGAAGCATATGGACCTCTTTTAATTAAAACCGCAATACTATCTAAACATTCTTTTAACCAACCTTCAGGTTGTTTTACTCTTTCTTTAATACCTTTTAAACTCCAATAATCATATTCATCAAATAATGAAAATAAAAGATCCAATAATTCTTTTCTTTCGATTCTAATATTTTTACCTTGATCTTTACTTTTTTGTTCTTTATTGGCTTTAATAAAAGCATCTGCTTTTGTTGCATCATCTCCTTTTAATGATGGAGCACTAAATCTTTGAATGATTCCACTATTTTCTTTAAGTACTCCAATTGTTGGACGATCAGGTCTTTTAGATACCCGATCTTTTCGATCTTTCAAAACATTAAAATAATTAACATCTGAAGTTGAGGCAGTCACTGAACATTCATGACAAATTGTTCCAACCATTGCAGTTTTTTTTGGAATTGATTTAGTAAATTGAACGTATTTATTAGCCCCATATCGTTTTTGTTCTTTCCAAAACTGTCTTCTTTGTTTTTTTTTATCTCCAAATTTATTGATTCCTCCGTTATTATTACTATTATTATTATTATTACTTGATCTTGAAAAAGTATTCAAATTTTGTTCAGAAAATACAAATTGATTCTTTACTGCTTTATTAGTAACTCTCAAATCATAATTATGAGGTAATCCTTCAAATACATCTTTCTTATTATTATTGTTAAACATTTGACTATCCCCATCATCATCATTTTCCACATTTGGCTCAACTTCATTTAAGAACAATTTAAACTTAAGATCCCCATCTTTCTTTTGTTGTGTTTTATCAATCCTTAGCCTACCGATTTCTTTACCCCCAATTTCATCAATATCATTCCATTTACTTGCTAAAAATCTAGGTAGTTTAACTAACCAAACTTGCTTAGATATATTATTGAGATCCAAATTTAATGACTCCTTTTTACCATCAACAATCACCGAATCTGGGGGTTGCTCTTGGTAAAGTCGTTCAAAATCAGTGATTTCCTTTTTAATGGGTTTATCACTCATTATAATTATTTAATTCGGTTATTGAACAAAATATCAATTTGTCATATATTCTAAATTTGGGTTTTTTTTCCTCACTTTAATTTTTTTATTTATTTTTACGGGGCACCTAACAAGCCCATGGGCTAAAGTAGATCATATTAAATAAATAATATTGTATTATGTACATTAAGATATGCTAAAGATGAACAAAAAAATTTATAAATAATTAGTATAATACTTTGAAAAACGGAACAGAAATAAAAAGAACAAAATTGTATGAATTTCATAATGATAAAAAGCTAACGAAAAAAAAAAAAATGATCATCTTTCAAACCATTCTAAATCATCTTGAGGAGGTTGTTGTGGTTGTTGAGCTTGTGGTTGTTGTTGTGGAATTCCATATTGGGGCATGGACATCCCGTTATTAAATTGTTGACCATAGAAACCATATGGTTGTTGAGGCATAGTATA
Source organism: Saccharomycopsis sp. FM-2023a (assembly GCA_037355385.1). Classification (NCBI taxonomy): domain Eukaryota; kingdom Fungi; phylum Ascomycota; class Saccharomycetes; order Ascoideales; family Saccharomycopsidaceae; genus Saccharomycopsis; species Saccharomycopsis sp. FM-2023a. Next base: position 7,155 of record JBAKFZ010000037.1, read on the forward strand.
AGTCTGTTGAGCAAATTGATTAACATTAGGTTGACCATAAGGTGAAGTTATTTGTTGGTTTTGTAAAAGTTGTTGATTCAAGTCTTGATTGTTAATACTAATTTTAGGAGGTAAAGGTGGGGCCATATTTTGTTGTTGTTGACCCGTTGCATTTGGTGATAAAATTGAAGAACCACCTGTCAACAAACTAAAACTTCCAGTATTTCGGACTGTTGGAGGTGGTGGTGGGAAAGCAGATATTGCATTCGAATTATCATTAGATAGTTGACTTTGATAAGTATTTTGTAAACCTGTATTTGAAGGTTGTAACATTGTATTTTGTAAACCTGTATTTGAAGGTTGTAACATTGTGTTTAATGAGTTACTTCGACTTCTAGGCGGTGGGGGTGGAGGTGGAACAAGATTATTTGAGCCATTAGTCAATGAATTTATAAACTGGTCACTTCTAGATTGAGTAGGTTGAGGACTAATTGATTGTGAATTGCTCCGAAGTCTTCCCATAAAATAATTATTATTGTTATTATTATTTGGTAATTGAAGATTTGTTGGAAGAAATTGTGATGAATTGTTATTAGAACCAAATTGATTACTTGTCCCAGTATTAGTATTATTAGGACTAAGACCTTGAGGACTTATACCAGGTGGAGATAACTGACCAGAAAGAATGTTACTAAAATAATTGGGAACTTCATTTTGTTGTGATGATAAATTTTGATTTGTTGTAACATGTTGAGTATTATTGTAACTATTAGGTTGTAAATTTGCCTGAAATCCATTATTAGTATATGATTGTTGGTTTTTTATAAAATAATTAGCAGAGCCTGTCATGGTTGGTTGAAGCATTTGAGTTTGATCAACTTCCATTTGACCACCAGTATTTGTAGCTACTAATTCTTGAGGAATTGCAGCAGCTTTACCATGGACTAAAGCACTTTCAATATTAACTTGTTGAAAATGTTTGAAATTTTGTCCAAGAATTTCTTCTTCATCTTTAACTTCTTCTTCAGAAATTTTTCTAATAGCAATTTGATGTTTTTGAGATGGATTATTTTTAAGTTTTTGTAATAATTGATCCATTGGAAGTGAAAGATCCAAATTACTTGAGGGTGAATACGAATTGTTATTATTATTATTGACATTGATGACCGGAATTGAGTTAGATACAGGAGGAGATGGTGAATGATCTTCAACTGTTTCAATAGAAGAAGCGACGGTGGTAACTAATTGATCACTGAATTTGACTCTTTTCTTTTTTTTCTTCTTTTTAATTGGGGAATTAGTAGATTTTGAAGGTTTTTCTCCAGTTAACATGAACTTAGCAAAACTATCAAGATCGATTTTACTATCAGTTCCAAAAGCAGCGGCGGCATTAGTATTCAGATTTAAAGAATCATTAGAAATCAGAATATCATCATCATTGACCCTTTTTTTAGCCAAAATTGAACGAGGTTTGGGAACTGGACAAGCTTTTAAAATCAAACTTCTTGAAGGAATGAAGTTTTTGTTATTACTAACAAGATAATGACCAATTAAACGTAATAAAGCACAAAATTGACCAATATTTAAATGAACATTTATTGGAAATAATTTTTTTAAATACTGTTTCAAATTATCACTAAGATTAAAGTTTTTGAAGAAATCCAAAACATCCAGGATTTCTATAAGTTTGGCATGTTTTCTAATAGAAAGATCATTAAACCATCGAAGATAAGTTTTACTTTCTTCGGGTCCCAATTGTTCAATAGATAAAGATAATGGCACATCCTCATTGTTTGAAATGTCTACGGAAGGTAGACTGACAGACCTAGCGGTCTTATTGGCATATGAAAGTTGGGATTGAGATTCTGTGAGATCACTGGCACTATGGGGGGATAACGAAAGGCTTTGAAAAGCAGCGGCGACTTGGTGAGAATTGAGATGTTGCTTGGAGGAGGAAGAAGATGGATTTGAATTCTTCTTCCCAGAAAAGGCGTCCCAATCAAAGCTGGCAGCGTCCATGGGCAAATAGAGGATGACACTGGTAATAATATTGAAGAATGAAGTGGTCTTGTGGTGTTGTTGAGGCAATTCTAAGGAAGAATCCATTGGTTGCGCAGCCCCTGCACTGGGAGATTGTGGCGAATTTTGTTAACAGCTGGTTTTAAATTTGAAACTCGACTTTAAATAGCGAAACTGTTTAATTTATCCATCGTCCCTTGTGTTTATTTACAATGGTATGTGTGATGATAATACTGTGTTTGTGTTCAATCCATTGATCCAGCCATCAGTCGCTGAAGTTAAATACAAATTTCCTGGCTGTCTGGAGGATGGTGGGGTGGGCTGACCTTGTTGTTTTCCGTCTGTTTACTAACAATTGATTTCTTTAGTCTAGATCTGGGTATGTCGTGGAAATGTGCTTCAATACCATGAATTACAGTCATTACTAACAAATCAAACAGTGTTGCCGTTGCTGATGAATCATTGACTGCCTTCAATGAATTAAAATTAGGTAAAAAATTCAAGTTTGTTGTTTTCGCTTTAAATGACAAAAAAACTGAAATTATTGTTAAAGAAACTTCTAATGATCAAGACTATGACAAGTTCTTAGAATCTTTACCAGAAAATGACTGCAGATATGCCGTTTATGATTTTGAATATGAATTAAGCGGAGGTGAAGGTAAAAGATCTAAAATTGTCTTCTACACTTGGTCTCCAGATACCGCTCCTGTTAGAGTAAGTACTATTTCTTAATCAATTGAGAATAATTTTTACTAACCAACCTTAATAGTCAAAGATGGTCTACGCTTCTTCAAAAGACGCTTTACGTCGTGCTTTAAACGGTGTCTCTTCTGATATCCAAGGTACTGACTTTAGTGAAGTTGCCTACGAAACTGTCTTAGAAAAAGTCAGCCGTGGTGCCGGTTCCCACTAATCTGTTTAGCCGTATCTTAGTTGTGTAATAGCTTAATATACTGAGTTTGTATTGAATTTTTATCAATAGTCCGTAATATCATTTAATTTATCATCTATCAGTAGATGGTGGAAATCACGAGGGCCGGTTATGAGCGCGATTCTGGTGATGTGAAGAAAAAAAAAAATTTCGGAGGAGAAGAGAGGCACAAAAACCAATATATGAACATAAAAATATTTCTTTTCTCATTACTGGCCTCTGATTATTTCTCCGAATACAGTCATTGAGTTGTATTCTATGGATTTGCATCTTTTCCAAGGGAAATTACTCCCAACTTTGCTTTGGCGACAGCGAAATCGTACAATAGATTTCAAGTCTCCCTTACAATTTTTCAGACATTATCAAAAATCATTTCCTGTCTTTCAACAAACAAATAATAAGTTTCTTTTTGCAAACAATGATTTTGAAACTACTACTCTAGATCAAAAACCTTTTGAAATTCTCAGAAGTGTTCCTTTTTATCAATCAATCATTGAAAAAGATGATGTTTTAAAAAAACGAAAACCTCTTTTCCTGATATTCAATTCCTTTATAGATCACACCACCCATTCTATTATCGTTTCACGAAAATATCGTTATGATGAGAATTTCCATCGAATTCCATGTATTGGATCAATAGTTGAAACCCGATCAAAAGATAATCAAATTAATTTTGCAGTTGTCACCAATATACCAACGGGAATATTTGATAATCAACGTTCTCGAATAGGAGTTTACACCATCACAGGGGAATCCAAATCAATATCTATATCAGATATAACTTTTCATATGTATCGATTTTTCAATCCAAAAAAAATTCAAAAGATTCTATTAACCAATATACCATCGGATTTAACAAATCTAAGGAGATCATTACTATATTATATAAGAGCTGCTATTCATTTAACAGAATTATTAGAATTCGAAAAAGCTGATAGTGTGGTTCATTCTAAAATTTCCAAAAATAATTATTTGGATGCAACCACCGTGGATAATTATTTGGATGAATTACCTTTACTTTCTAACAATTTATACTTTGATAGAAGAAATAGCACCATATTGAAAGAGAACAAATATTCCAGAACTTTATCTTATTTCGCAGCTTATTTGAATTTAACCAATACTCCAAATCACTATATCTTCAAACATAACTATGGTAATAATCTCGATTATAATGAAAAAGACACTTTTTCTAGTTTAATTCCCAATGCAATTTTTCTTGTCAATTCTTCTTATAACTCATTAATGATAAATAACATTTTAAATTATAAAACAATCAATAAAAAGGGGGGAATTACGAAGAAAGATTTAAATACTTTTATTCAAGAAGTTAATGAACTATTGAATCAACAATATTCAACAGAAACTAACAAATTTTATAAATGGATCAATGGTTCGCTCTTTGTTACTAAAGAAGAATGTGATTCATATGAAACAATTATAAATTTATTCAAATATTATTTACTAAACCCACATGAACAACTAAAAGAATTTGTAACTGAAATCTTTAGGAAATTCAAATCCGAACTTTTTCCAAAAGAAAATATAAATAGAACTACAATTTATGAATTTTTAAAATATTTTGGTATTTTAAACGATGAAAGTGACATTTTATTATCAAATAATATTATTAATAGTCATTCATCCATTGATGGATTAAAAATCAAATCAATTTCTAGCGTTGATCAAGTTTCAAAGTCTTCCAAAATTTTGAATTTTTCTAAAACTTATAATTATTCTGAAGATTTGCAAATTCATTATGACAATTTTTCTCATATTAGAAGATTAAGATCAACTCCAGTTTATGGATTATTTCCAAAATCAATTAATTCAAAATTGAACTCAGAAATTGCAATTTCTGTTGATAAAATTAATAATAGTGATGATGAATTAAAAATCAATTTTCACATTCCTGATATTGCATCTTTCATTTACCCAAGATCGAAGTTATTTAAACGTTTATTTAATAATCCAGAATCCTTGAAATTACCGAATGGAGAAATCGAGTTTATTCCGGAAAGTGTCAAATCAAATTTTGGATTTCAAGATTCAGAAAAACTGAAAGACGAGTTTTCATGTTTAACATTTAGTTTTAACTATAAACCGTGGTCAATCAAAAAATTTAATCTTGAAAATAATAAAATTCAAGTTTCATTAGAGAAATTATCAAATATCAATATTATTGAAAATGATTCTTTAATTCATGCAATTACTGATGAAGGGATTTTTGAATCTTTAAATTTTATGAAAGTTCATCACAAAAAAAATTTATCAAAAACCGATAAACAAAATTTATCATCAGTTTATGTAGCTTGCCTTCGTTATTCAGGTTTAAGAAATGTTAATTCATCATTAGAATGTTCTATAAATGAAGAAAAACCAACAATTAAAGTATCTGAGGATGGGCAAAAAATTGAATTACTTAATAATAATAATGACGATAAAATGTTAAATTTTTTTCGAAAAGAATTAAATTTATTAGTTAATGACTTAGCTTCCCGTTTTTCAATTTGTCAAAAAATTCCAATAATTTATCATTCACAAACATTAATTGAGGAAGTTGAAGAAATTAATGATGAACATGAATCAGATTATGCAATTATCAAATCACCTAATTTTTTAATTCCGGATTATCGAGCTTTCAATTATAATGACTTGACTTTTAGAAAAGTTTATGGATTAGTCTCACCTCAAGCTTATTTTTTAGCAATGAACTATTTTAATAAACCCCTGGCTGAATTTGAAGCAAAAATCAATATCAAAAAATTTAATTCTAATAAAGACTTCAGAAAACTATCAAATGATAAGTTCGGTCTAACTTATGGTCAAGTAACAGTTAATTCTCCATTCAACAATTTGGAGTCCATTATAAATCATTGGCAAATAATAATGAAAATTAATAACCTCAATATGAAATCTTTGAAAAATCAAAGTTTGATACGATTTTTAAAAACTCAAAATTTATTACAAGAAAGATTTTTTTTCTTTAAAACTGCAGAAGAAGTAAAATATTTTCATACAAAACTTAATTCTCGTCATATTGTTATTAATGAATTAAAAAAATTTAGTAAAAAGTTTTGGACTCTTAGATATATTGAAAAAAAACTTAAAAAGGAAAAGTTCTCTTTTATGGTTTTCAAATGTGTTATTACTCATAGCGGGAAACTACCAACTGCTTATTGTTTGGATCTAGGAATATTTGTTGAAATTGATCCTGGTTTCCTAGATCATAAATTAATGGTTGGTGATCAAGTTATTTGTTCAAAAGTTAATTATTTGAATGTAATTGAAGGACAAGTTGTTTTGGGAATGTGAATTGTTTATAGTTGTATGTAAATTACTTGTTCATAATAGAATCTAGTTAACTAGTTCAATGTAGAGAATTGTTATAGTAATGTAAAGATGTTATGGTGTTTGGGTGTTAATATGTTCACAAAAACTTTTGTTTAACAAGGACACAAACTCAAAAAGTTGATAACAAAACCAGATAAAATGGATAGACGTACTTATGATCTCTTGTCAAAACGAGTTTCCTATTTGGAATGGCTTACAAATATCCAAAATAAAACTTCACAAACCTCAATTTTATCAAAAATTGAAGAAATCAATAAATCTATCAAATTATTGTATTCCCACCATCCAAAATTTGACAAAGTACATCAATTATCTAATGAATATAATCTATGGGAGGAAGAAACCCAGGAGATAGAAGATCTTGAAGAGAAAAAACTTCTTATAGTGTCAAATGAAGAGTCAATTCATGAAAGTATTAAATTACTAGGAAAACTATCAAATTTACAACCTAATGAATTGATCAATAATCGATTTCCTTCACAAGTCATCAATGATTTTACCAAACTCAAAAAACTATCCGATACTTTGAGCCAATCAATAAAGGAAGTTCATAATCCATTGATTGTCAATTCAATGATGTTGTTGCAAAATTATGTGGAAATTATTCAAGAATATAATGAAACTGTTAGTCATATTAGAAAAAAACTACAAGATAAATCTTTACAAAAGGCCCAAAATGAGTATCAAGAGCAAAAGAAAAATGAGCCATATTGAGTTTTGTACATAAAGCTAATAAAATCCAGAGTTTTGATTTTTGAAATAATTAATTGTTCAAATTCTTTGAATTTTGTTGGACTGCTAATTTATCAGGTTCAATATTTGAGTCTGAAGTTTTAGTGTTTGTTAAACTTAATTATCTCAATTGCGGAAGAATATTCAAATTTTGAAACTTGGTAATTATAGTATAATTTGATAATTCATAATTGTGGCAAAATATTTAAATTTTCAGTTTTACGGATTTTGTTAATACATAACTTTGAACTTTTTAACTCTTAAAGGTTATGCAAATCTCCAACTTCTTCTATTGTTATTATTACTTAAATTCAAAGTTTGCAGTTTTCTCAAAAGTTCAAATATATCTGATCGGATTACTAGATGAATTAAGTTTTGTGAAAAGATGATCCAGAAAATTATACAAACACTTCGGAAGATCAAATTGAGTCTCCGTCAAATTTTTTTATCAAATCATTTGCTAAATTTGAAGCTTTCAAGGATTAAAGATCTAATTTTACTTTGATTGTATTGAATTATAACCTTATCTTTGGAAATATGATTTGTATCAAGGTATGATTCTATTTAGTCAATCAAATTTCCAAGGTTTTCAATTTCATTTTCTGATAATTTTAAAATCTCCAAATGAATTCTAAAATTTGGATATTATAATCCATTGATTTTGCCAATTTGATTATTTTAAGATTAATCCCTTTCAAGTTTTGCAAGTTGTAAAAATCAATCTCAAAAAAAATTCGATTAAAACTTAAATCAAGCATTATTATATATTCAAACAGTTTTAAACCATCAGAATTTGTGATACTTGTAAAATGATCAAAACTTCGACTTTCAACACAATACAATCATTCTGTGTTCAAAAGTTGCAGACAATTTTATCAATATTAAAGTTGTTCATTCTAATTGTAATTGAACTTTTCATAAGCAAACTGATTGGTTGTTAACGTTGTAAGATTTTTGAAAAGGACAGAATCAATTAAGATGAGATTGAAAATTTTAAGTTAGGCGAACAAAACAAGTTAAATCAGTATGAATGACATTGTGTATATCCACAAATGTGTCATTGGTATTGGTAACCTTGTTGAAGTTCTTTGATGTTGATGAACCTATTCAATAATTTTTTATTGAACAAACTTATAATAATTACTTACCATTTTAAAACTATATAATTTAACTCAAACGTTCATTATCTTCCGATGCTTTTTCAATACATAAACCCTTCAGGTGTCGAATCCCACTGGGCAACTTCAGAAACCTATAAAGAATTCAAACAGAGAGAATGAAGCTTCCATTCTTTTATAAATTTATGAAAACAGCGATCGTTAAGGATGGTGGAAAATGCTGATCCAATTAAGTAATAGTTTACAAACACTTTTTACCGCAGTAAAACAGCAGTAAAAATAGAAAAGATTAAGCAATTTAATGTACATCAGTAATGGAGCACAGTTATCAATAAGTAACAAAGACTTTCAAATAAAATAGCTAAAAAAATTAGAAAATAGTTTGATGAAAGTTTTACTAATTTTTTTAATACAATATTGTAATTTCTCATCACACTAAACAATGCAAATGATAAATGATATTGATATAATGACTTAATATAAAGTTTCAGTTCATCGATTTTAAGATATTAGAAAATTTCTCACTCTTCAAATGAGTCCTAAAAACAAAACACTACCTTCTAATCTTATATTATTAAGTTGGATCATCCGAGGTGGATATAAAACTAAAACAAAATAATAGTTTTTTAGTCCAATTGTAACTAATACTAATGAAGTATTATTATGATTACATATTGAATCACATCCAACCAACAATGCAAAAGTTATTTGAATAAGTAGTAGTTATACTAATTGATTTTAAGCATCAAGAATCTTGAAAATAAAACTTCATTTTTGATAGCAGCCTTATTATTTTCGGGTTAAAAATTTCAACATTAAAACTGAAGCCAGAATATTAATAATTAAATCAATAATCAGCAGCCTCTCATTTACAAAAATACAATCAGTCGGTGATTTGAAGATATGTTCAATGCTACAAAATGAAAATGTTCTACTGATTCATTTTGATTTCAAAATTACAAAAAATCTAAAAAAAGTGCATTAAATCAGTCAGCTTTTTTATCATCTTTTTATTGAGTTTGACACCTCGATCTTAATAACTAACTCTGAATACGGCAGTCATAGAAAATGCTGTTCAAAAATGAACTCTGTTGACTCAAGTATTTTATACTCAGGCTGTGACGATTCAATTGATTCTTCGTAATAAACAGCAATAAATTTTATACCTGTAAAAAAATATAGAAAATTTTACAATGCTTAAGATTTACTAAATGTATAATAAAAGTGGATTAAACTAATCAAAAAATCAATCATCACCATCTGTAACAGTATTTTAAATACCATAGATCAAAGTCGCAATTAAGCAAACAGTGCAAACAGCAATTAGTATAATCAAAAAATTTTCAAATTTATCGTTTTTTTCAAATGTTTTATTGAAAACATTTAACTTTTTTTTTTTTTTTTCTTTTGTAACTGTGGAAAAATGGTAGAATATGATCCTTTTTATATGATCCTTGATTTCTTTCTACTCTACGAACAGCAGGTTGCTGAGTAGGTGGTGGTGTAAGACTTCTGTGAACATCTGGTTGCTGGGTTGTAAGTTGTGTCAATTCAATATAAGCAGGTAGTTGTTCACTGAATATAGAGATTTGGTCTATCAAATGATCGTCAAAAATTTTTTGGTATGATGGAGGTGGTGGTTGCAAGTCTTTGGTGGTGCTCATCTTGAGTGACTGTTTAGGTATATTATAAGAAATTATAGTATAATCGACAATTATTTGTAATAAAGGCCTCCTGGGAAATGGCACGGCAGATAATAGGGTTGCTTTGACAGAGATCGTGTCCATTGAATTTGTTCGAGGTGCTTTCAAAACCTATTACTGTCAGAAAAGACACTAATTGCTTTATTACACCGATGATTGCAATTTATGTACATAATTGTAGCAATTAGAAAACAGACTTAAAAAAATTCATTTGGTCGTAAGACTAAATCAACCAGTAAAAGAAAGAAGTGTCCTGTTGACTGTCTATGTTTACGTAAAATTTCTATAGTGTTATCAAATTAATCTGAAGTTCTTCTTCAAATTGTGTTTTATTATCTTTATGATAGTGGTGTTGGTTTATATTTGGTCTAGTATTTTTCGGAAAGAAAAATTGGCTATTGGTTCCCGAAATTGCTCATCCCAGGAGTCTTGCTTTCCTTTTATACTTTTATTTTGAAAATATTTTGAAAATATTAACAAAGACAATAAATTGATTTTCAAAAGTAACATGATTTTGATGGCTAACAAATGGATGAAATTTATCCAACTACTCCAAGATCTGGAATTTCATATACAGTGGGAAATTGAAGACATCATGAAGATGAAGATAATTTGACAAAACTTTCATTTTAGTTCAAGTTTGTTTAGTTTTGTTTTTGACATATCCACCCATGTGCAATTTAATTTATGATTTCTTGGAGTTTTTTCGTCATCGATTACGTTACTAATCCAAACTGCTGATTTCTCTTTTACTTTTCCGGGGGAGTTTTTAGTATTGCTAGTTTTGAAGAAAAATAATAGCAAGCTGTATCAAAGATCTTGAGAAAAAACTTTAACTCTTCGTGGAGCTCAGTAAGTTGAATGACCAAATTCTTCAAAAAGTAGGAATTTATTTAATAGCCCTTGACAAATCTAATCCAGGAACCCAAAATGTCTTTAAATAATCCAATCCAATCAATTCTAAACGCTCAAATTTCTTAACTCATAAAATAATTGAATTTTGTGATTTTTTGATTTTTAATTTAGGTGCGAGTTTTCGGATTTTCAAATCTGGAAACAATAAAGGTTGAAGGAAAGACAGCTTATTTGTTTTGTCGTATATCAATTATATTGAAAACTTCCCGCTTGGTTTCCCTTTTGAGATGAGCTTATTATTTGTTGGTTTTTTGGTTATATGAGAACTATTTGATCTTTACCAAACTGAATAGAGTTTTCAAAGCCCCTAAAGTCTATTATCTTCGCAATATTGCTATGGGAGTGATGGCAGCTACCAGAAAAACTAGTTACTGGAAGACGCCCATTGAAAAGCTTTTACTTTTGAGAATGTCCAACCCTATTAAGAACCCAGTTCACAAAGATTCATTGGTAATTTGTATTTATCTCGCTTATTTAAACAAACTCTTTGATAAACATATTTGTCAAGTTGTTAAAAATATAGATATCGAGCTATAGAATATACCAAAATCCGCTCTGATTGAAGCCCTTGGTAAGGTTATTAATTACTTTTGTAATGCACAATCAACCTTTGTGAATTTCAAGGTTGTTACAGGGAAAACAAATGCAATGGAGGACTCTGGTTCCAAAATTTTCAGGGTTTATATTTTGAAGATACAAATGTTCCTGAAATCTTTTTAAATTCTCATATGCACACTGAAAATTTGAACTCCTTAGTAATTAGTTATACTGAGAATCACAATTAAACTTTCGACTGCTTCAAAAATTTCCCAATTTGCGGCATTCGAAAGTCACCGTTTGCTGGGGACCAACTATAATTTAAAATATTCCATATTTGAAAAACTTGAATGAATTGCATCTTCGAAATTGAGAATGTTTGTCATATTATAAAGCTGCAAACTCTTTTTTTTTGAGAGGTTTCCTTTTACATATCTAAAACTTGAAAATTTACCAACTTCAGAGAGCTTAACTGTTCAGCGTATGTCACCATTAGATTTTGCATTGGAAATTTACCAGTATTGAAAAAATTTACCATCCAAAATATCAGTACATTAGATTTTGAACTTAAAAATATACCAGTAGTGAGAAATTCAACCATACAAAATGTTAAAAACTTAGATGCAGTTCTTGAAGATTTGGCCAGTTTATCAGAGTTAACTCTTAGTGATATTATATTTACTGAAGAACTCGATTTACAAGATTTGAATTATTCATCAACCATCACAATTAAATGCGTTGAGAATGATTTCGTGCAAACCTTTAACCCTTTACCAAGACTTTGAAGCTTACATTTTAAAAATTGTGATGACATAGTTGAGTTCACCAATTTGACCGGTTTGCAAGGATTAAAAAGCCTTAGTCTTGAAAAATGTATATTGCAGGAAATACAAAAATTCACTGATTTGATAAATGTTGTTAATCTCAGCATTGCAAACAAATATATTAGAAAAGATGATAATTTGCGTTTTATGATTAGTTTGAAAGTTTCAAATCCAAGAGAAAATAAAATCATCTAAATTGAAAAAATTGATCGATTAACAAAATTAGAGGATTTGAATTAGAAATCTAATTGTATCAAAATCTCAAAGGTCTAGATAAGTTGATACATTTGAATGTTATTCAGGTTTAAGAACCTTATTGACAATCTTTGATAAAACGATAGTGACTGTGTTCATAATCAAACCAGCATAAAAATGCTCTTTGATTCCTAATAAGCTTTTAGCTCAATGGAAACTGTTTCAAATTTACCAAAGTGATAAACGGCTTCTAATTATTTTTTAAACTTTGTTACAGCCGTTATTGGAGATAAGCTGAAGACAAACTGCATATTGTCTGGCATATTATCAAAGAAAATTTTGATGTTGATAAACGTTGTGAATAGTAGCCCCTAATCAGCTACCCTCTCTAACATTATAGAGATTTGCATCTTAAGCTTTTGGAAAACACTTTATAATATTATTCCGAAAACTTTGTGCCAGTTTCTGCCAAAGTTTTCTTGTTATCGAGAAGTGTCTTCGGTTCATGAAAAGTTTCCTGTCAAATGCTCACCTGATGGCCCGTGGGCTGTATGACCCCACAAAGGTTGCGAACCCGGTCTTCTGTCCTTGTTTATGGATCACAAAAACTAAACTAATTAGTTTCAGACTTCAAATCCCACTTTTTTTTTTCTTTATAAATATTGCCTTCATCCACTTTCCTTAAAATTCTGACAAGCGTTTTATTATAGACTGTTGTTTTTCTTGTCTTCTTCAATTCACCCTTTTTATCCCATTCATTTAATTATTATAACCGCTTTAGAAAGGATCCTTTTTTAATTTTTGACATCAACAATAATGAGATTTTCCACTACATCATTAATTTCTATGGTCTTAATGACCATTCAAAGTGTTTCTGCTATAGGAGATTTGGCCTTCAACTTGGGTGTTCAATCTAAATCTGGTGCTTGCAAAACCGCTAATGATTATAAACTGGATTTTGACGCTTTATCTTCATATAGTAAAATCATCAAATTTTATTCTGCCAGTGATTGTAACACCTTAGAAATACTTGGCCCGACCGCTGAAAATGCTGGTTTTGAAGTATTTGTGGGAATTTGGCCAACTGATGATTCTCACTTTAAGGCTGAACAAGAAACTTTATCGTCTCAATTACCTAAATTATCAGTTAGTACCATCAAAGGTTTTTTGGTTGGTTCTGAGGCTTTATATAGAGGCGACTTATCTCCCTCTGCTCTTGCAAATGATATCACAACCATCAAGAACTTAATCAAGAATATTAAAGATAAAGACGGTAATAGTTATAGTAATGTTCCAGTTGGCACAGTTGATTCTTGGAATATTATGGTTGATGGCTCAAGTGAACCCGTTGTTAAAGCATCAGATATGGTTTTTGTTAATGCTTTCTCTTATTGGCAAGGACAAACCATGAATAATGCCACTTATTCATTTGTTGATGATATTATGCAAGCTTTACAAGTTATTCAAACTGCTAAAGGTACCACTGATATTACCTTTTGGGTTGGTGAAACTGGCTGGCCAACCGGAGGCTCTAGTTTTGAATCTGCTACTCCGAGTACTGAAAATGCTGCTCGATATTGGTCAGAAGCCATTTGTGGTATTAGAGCTTGGGGTATAAACGTTGTTGCCTTTGAAGCGTTTGATGAATCATGGAAACCTGAAACTTCTGGAACTGGAGATGTTGAGAAACATTGGGGTATTTTTGATGATACTAGAAAACTTAAATATCCTTTAAGTTGTGATTTAAGTTAATTTTTCAATTCTTCACTGGTTAATGCATAGAAAAATAACTTTAAATTCCTAATAACTGTTTCCTTTTTGCTTTTTTTATAAACTTTTTGGCTTATCTTATTTTTTTTGTTGTTTTTTTATATTAGTTTTAAAAATTAAGTTTACATTACTGATTTTGTGTTGTTTTTATAGATACACTGTACATTATTTAAATAAAACGAAAAAAACAAGTTATCTTTTTGACCAATTTGATTGAAGTCTATTAGCTGTTGTTTGAGAAGTTCCTCCTCTTTGTTGAAGTCTATCTCTGATAGTACTATTATTTGTTGTACCTCTTGAATTATTAGAATTATTACTACTTCCAGAATTTCGATTTGATTTATACAAATCATGAAGAGAAGCGCTAGCCGGAGTTTGTGTCTTTTGTCTTGGGGCTTGACCATTACTTAACGTATTTGAACTTGAAGAAGATTGATTTGAATAACTTCTTTGATAATTAGAAGACAGCGATGTTGATTGTTGTCCTCTAAAAGTATTATTATTAGCAGTATTAACTGGATAAAATCTGTTATTTCCAGAATGATTGGTGGTCTGGAACCCTTGTTGATTGTAATTTGGATCGTCTTCCACTAACCAATCAGGGAATTCTCCATTTTGATGTTCTTGATAATAAATTATCAATCCTTTATGAATTAATGTTTCGTATTCATGTTTACCATCTGAATCATTACCTAATGGTAAACTTATATTCGAGGTCACGGATGAAGCATTCTTCTTTAGTTTCCCCCATAAACTATCTTCGGAATTCATTTGGTTGTTCGATCAAATTAAGATGGTGTGTAATACTTGGCCATTTTCATTTATTTATTGACACAAATAAATAAGAAATGTGGTCATATGATTATACCCGTGACCAGCATCATCTTAAATTTCCTCAAAGAAAAAAAAATTTTAAAATTCTGAATCAAAAATGATTATTGATAATACTAATATATATCATAACATAATGTCAGAATCCAAAAGAAAATCAGAAAGTGTGCTAGTGAAGCCACTGGATGAACTCAAAAAAAAACACAAGAAAACCCGACCAATTAATTATACGATTTGTATTCCTAGTACGATCATTTCTTATGCAAATGCCAAAAATCTTCAACAAATAACTCAAATTGCTTATGAAGTGGCAAAATCTTGTACGATTTATAATGTTTCGGAAATTGTGATTTTGAATATTGATGAAAATTTAAGTTTTACGGAAAATGAAGAATCAAAGATTATTAAAGAAGGTAATAAAATAAAATTTAATTTTGATGATGATTCGGATAATAATAAAGAAAAAAAAAATTCAGAAATTAGTGAAAGTTCAATGATTTTGGCTACTCTATTACAATATTTTATTACTCCACCATATCTTATAAAGTCAATTTTCAATAAAAATAAATTAAAGTATCTCAAATATGTTAAAAACTATCCAACATTAACTACATTACCATTTATGATGACGAATTATCTAGACTCAAATGAGAATTCTGGTCAATTTAGAGAAGGATTAAGTATTACTGAAAAGACATTGAAAGAAAATAAACATATTCCTGGAACTAAAGTTAAAAAATCTAAAGAAAGAATTCAAATGACAAGATATATTAATGTTGGATTAGATAAACCGTTAAAATTATCATTAGATGAGAAAATCCCTTGTAACGTACGAGTTACGGTTGATTTGAAGAATAAAATTGTGGTCAATCCAATTGAAGCTTATTATTCAAATCAAATTGGGGCTAAAAATTCTATTGGTTATTTGATTAGAATCTCCAAAAACTTCAGTTCAGTGTTCACCGAATCTGGTTTCCCTAAAGGTTATACTAATAGTGTATTTGTAGAAGCTGGTAAATATTTCAATAATAAAGAAACTGATCCATTCAATAAGACATTGCCAGAAATAAAAAATTTGGATAAAACCATTAAAGATAATAATTTAATTTTATTTTTGGGCAAAAAAAATGATTTTCAACTAAGTTTCAAGAATGATGAAACTTTAAAAGAAGTTGAAAATATTAGTGAATTCTTCAATAATGAATTAAAAATCCCAATTTTAACAAGAATTGAAGACTCAATTTTAATTAGTTTGTCAAAATTAGAAACAATATAAAATGTATTTTTACTATTATAATTTATACAAAAAAAATCTAAAACTGTAAGATCAACAAAAAGAGAAACCTAAACTATAAAAATAACAAACCACCCAAAACTGCAAAGACCCCAGCTGACCATTCTAAATTAAGATTATCACCTTGATTGAAACTAACAGCGGCAACAGTTGATGGGTAATTGACAGAACTTACGGAAGATTTATCAGGAATGGGCGCAAGGGTGTGTTTTGGAAGAGTAGTGGAGACTTCTGGAAGAGTAGTGGGGATTTCTGATTGAGTTGTAGCAACTTGGAATTCTTCACTTGAAGTAGAAAATGCAGAAGTGATATTTGAATAGCTTGCAACCGCGGCCTCCGTAGTAGAATTGGTTTCTGTAGCAGTTAATGGACAATAAATAGTGGTTTCGGTGACAACACCGGTGCTGGTAAGGGTTTGAACGTAAAAACCGGTTGATTGAACCGTTTCTGAGCAAGCATTGTTGGCACAAGAGGTAACAGTCAACAATTTGGTGCCTAAATCAGTGACAATGTCATAAGATGTAGAGAAGTTTCCATCGGCTTTGACCAATGATAAAGCAGTGAAAACTGGTAGTAAAGTAGAAGCTCTCATTTTGAACTAAGTTAAAGATGACTATCGTTTACAGTGTCGTCAAATTCGAGGCCATTTTCAGGTAATTTATACTGAAAAAGCGAAAACATTCTACCATGGATAATTTATGCATTACCACAGACAATTCTTGACACAAACATTTTTGAAGATCGACAGGATCCTATAATAAGGGGTACCTCAGACTCATAATAATCATAACACATAAAAGTTTCATAAAAGAGGCATCAAAGGTTTACTGAAACAGGTTGTTATGTCATTGTTAAATGGATTTGTACAGCGCATTCTGTTAACAACTTGAGTTTGGATATTGCTGTCAACTTTTAATGCGTGACTATCAAAGAAATTACCATAGTTTTTTGAAACATCCATTTTTTTATATTACAAATTCAAAATACATTATCAAAATTATCAGACCCGTAAACCTCATTTGGGGAAGCCTTAATTATAGGAAATTTATAAGGTAATCTTATTGGAAGATCATAAATCGTTTCATCATCTTTTCTATCATAATCAATTTTTGGCGGAGTTTCTCGTAGAGTATCACTATTCCAAGTTGGCTTCAAAAGAACCTCTTTACCCATAACATCCAAATAATGTGTTCTGTTGATTACCACTCCACATTCATAATTATAGATTGTAACTTTACTTTTGCCTGGATCATACTGACCTCTTTGATTTGCTGGTCTACCCCATGCACTTTGACTCAAATTGAATGATCCTACCATAATCCATTCAAGAGTATCAAAAGAAATATGATCTTCATTATTAATTTTTTTTGTAGTATATTGCGTACTAGCAGTATAGACTTTTGCATGATTGTTTAAAAAAGTATTTTTGAATCCTTCCAAATGACCTTTTTTCTCTGATTTAATATCTCTTTTATAACAAATACTTGATATAAATTTCCCATGTGAGACATCTTTGTTAGTATAATTAAAAAGGTAATTACCAGAAACCCCGTTCCCAGCGGCATTTATCACATCTGATTTAGTAGGAAATAAAATCATGGAATCAAATTTTGAGTTTTTTGATTCAGTATTATAACTTCTTTCTCCACCTCCAATGGGATAAAAATAATAACCAGCTAGAATTGGGCTTATTAGATGTGTCCAAGTATTTTTAAATGCTCCGCCATAAGTGAAAGGACCAGCTAATGAAGAGACATGAGCCAATAATTTTAATCTGGTATTTGGATCTTCTCTAGTGGTCAATTCCCAATCTTCCACAATTTCCCGTAATTTTTCGAATCCAGCTCTTTGACCATAAGGAGTTGAATTGTGAATTGGATAAGAAAACACAAAACTTGCACAAACCGAAGAGAAATTATATTTTGCAATTTCTGTTGGCAAACCATACAAGTTCACATTATAACCTTGAAAATACTCAAGTAAATCTTCTTGAAAGTTTGTTCTCTTATTAAAGTTTTCTCTAATCTTTGATTCAGATTTCAATGGCAATAAGGGAGATTTCCAGAAACAACTTCCAGTGAAAGCAAATTCCGCAGCTGTCAAATTGCACGTCATTACCACAATATCCATGTATTCTTTTTGGCCATTGATTTTATGAAAATTTATAATCATTTTACTATGATGAATTCCTTTATCGAGATTCAAAGCAACATAATGGACTCTATCTTTGAATTCCAGTTTATTTTCAAATTCGTCTAATCCAAAGAGATCATCACAAACAAAATATAATTCAGGACATTCACTGGTGTTTTTCATAATTTGTGGAATGATAAAATCTAAATCTGTTTGCATTGTGAAAATATAGCTTTTATGAATCGAATTAGGAAACAACGAACTGATTCTAACCGCATCTTTTTGTGGTAACGCTGGGGTATAAAAGGTTTTAATTGGAGATTTGTTGATATCATTTGACAAAAATATATCATCATTGACTTTTTGGGTATTAAAAACAACCTCATTTTCAATAGCAGACACTTTGTGTTTTTTCTTTTCCGGTCTTTTATCAGAGACTTCCGTGATAACTTCGACTTCTGAATCTGAATTGACTTCAATCACTTCCACTGCTTGACGTTTTGCAGATATTATTTTTCTTTCCGAACTTTTCTTTGGTTCTGTTTGGTTTTCTTCATTCTTTTTTGCACTTCCAAGAGACTTATTAGCCCAATGCTTCCTAACCGCGTCTTTGGGATCTTTGGGACTAGAACTCATTGACAAAAGTTATTCTTTGAAGTTCAAAGTTTTGGAGATTGCACAAATAAAGAGCAACAGAAAATAATACTAATCGGCGATCACGTGTAACTCGTCAAAAATACTTTTGACCTACCGGTCAAAGCTTTAAAAACCAATCCTGATAAATCTCTTTGGTGGGAAATTTACAAGTTTTGTTGGGGACAAATGGAAATTTTCAGAATGATTTGAAAAAAGAATTTAGTAAATATTTCAAGATAAATGAGCCTTGAAAACCCTAAAGTTAAAGATTAGAAAAAGACTTTGAGACACTTCAGTGATGGTGTTGATTATTGATCTAATAATATAACTCAACATTGAGAATTCGAGTTTAAGAATTCCAGCTATTTATTCAAGTTTACTCCTCACAAGCACTCTTTTCTGGTAGAGAGTGTGAAGATTATTTTTGCTGTAAAAGCCTTTCTGATCTCCAGCTTAATTGTAAATTCGGAAATCTTTCTACGCCAACAACTACGTCTACATGTCTAAGAATACAGATACCAACACTAGGATTTCCCAATCAGGGGACATTCAAATAAGATGAATACATCCAAAAACAAGAAACCACTTAGGTTCAACGATAGAACTAAAGGAAAAGAATTGCAGGAACGTTCTTAATTGATATCGGTTTACCTTTCAATCTTGTCAAACAATAAACTAATGAATTGATCAGCAAAATGAGAGAAAACGTTTCAAGAGACTCGGAAATTCACACGAACGTGACTTACTTAGTTGCTGAAACTTACTTTGCCTGTGTTAAACCACTTTATTCTACACTAGGTGAAGGACTTCAAGTTGATCATATTGATTACAAACATGTTGCATCCATTTCTTATGAATTGCCAAAATTTTTGGCTGAACAAATTGAAATTATTGGAAACTTTACCTCTAATTCAAGACCAATGGAGCTTGAATATATCTCATGTCTCTTACATGGATGGACAATGATCAGTAATGAGTATTTTGAAAAACTATTCACCTCTTTTGATTTCCAGAAAACAAAATTCCCAGTTTTACAAGATTCAAATGGTATCAACATGATTAAGGAATTAGTAGCAGATAAAATCAACCAGTGCATCAATGAGACCACTATTTAACACGATAATGCTGATTTATTCATTCGTCCACTTTTAGCAAATTCAGGTAATGTTCTGACTTATACCTACGCTACTAATTACAATTTCAGAGATGATTATGCAAACACTGGAAATAAAAAAATTCAAACGGTACTAGCATGGTTTAGGATCATCAACAAATGAAATTAACCACTATATCTAGAATTTGAATACTTTGATTGTCTTTGAAGATGTTTCCAGGGTTCTAGGAAATGTTGGAGGTCTGCCATGTTGAAACTTTTTTTCCTAGTTCTGAGCTCTGCAGTTTATAGTGACAGCATTGGGGGTACCCGGACAGTTTAGGAAAATTAAATCTAAAATTAATTAAAATCGATTATTAATGTTCTCAAAACCAGTAAAGACCCTAATTAATGACCGTTGAGTATCGCAAGAACGAAGAGCCAGAGAACTGTCCTGGTCCTGAATCAGATAGCGCAGGAAAGTCTGATGCTTGTCAAGGCTGTGCCAATCAAAGCATTTGTGAATCATTACCAAAAGGTCCTGATCCAGATATCCCATTAATTCAAAATAATTTATCAGAAATTCAACACAAACTACTAGTTTTGTCTGGCAAAGGAGGGGTGGGGAAATCAACTTTTACTTCCATGCTAAGTTGGGCTCTTGCTTCAGATGAGGATCTTGAAGTTGGAGTAATGGATTTGGATATTTGTGGTCCATCATTACCAAAAATGTTAGGAGCAGAAAATGAAATAATTCATCAATCAAATTCCGGTTGGTCTCCAGTATACGTCGACGATAATCTTGGTTTAGTCTCAATTCAATTCATGCTACCAGATGAAGATGCTGCTATTATTTGGAGAGGATCAAAAAAAAACTCTTTAATTAAAAATTTTTTGAAAGATGTTAACTGGGGACCTTTAGATTATTTAGTGATTGACACCCCACCGGGAACTACTGATGAACACTTGACTATTAATAATTATTTATCAAAAACACAAGGAGGAATTGATGGTGCTATTTTAATTACTACTCCACAAGAAGTTTCATTATTAGATGTTCGTAAAGAAATCAATTTTTGTCTTAAAGCAGGAATCAAAATTCTTGGATTAATTGAAAACATGAGCGGATTTGTTTGTCCTAATTGTCACGGAGAATCCAAAATATTTAAACCAACTACTGGAGGTGGTGAAGGATTAGCTAAAGAGTTTGGGATCAAATTTCTAGGTTCAATTCCTTTGGATCCAAGAATCGGAAAAGCTTGTGATTCCGGACAGTGTTTCTTAGATATGTATGAGGATTCTCCGGCCACTGAAGCAATCTTGGACATTGTTAACAAATTAAGAGATGATATTGAGGGAAAAGAAGAAGAAGAAGACAATTAGTTTGGTGTGTTATTTTTTATACTTTAGGGTTGCATTTGTGTTTATCTGGTCTTTTTTTATTAATTATTTTTGCTGCTTGTAATGGTTCACTTCTTTTTCTTTTACATATTTATAAACCATCGTTAAAAACGTTTCATTTATTATAATATATTACACAATTTAATCATACATAACCTCTTAAAAATCAATTTTATTCGACATATTTTGCATATTCTCCTTGTTCTTTCACTTTTGAAATGAAGAACTTTTCTAATTTATTAGCATTCTTATAATATGGAGTACTTTTATCATTATATATTCTGGCATTACCACAAATCAATTTAACATCATAGACATAATCTTCAAAATTTTCATACTTATCATTTTCAATTTTGTTTTGCACCGTTTCAAGATCCATGGGTTCTTTAATTTTCACATAATAATCTGGAACATCAACTTTACTGACGGGAACTCTAAATGGCCAAGATGATGGATGACCTTGTAGTTCCAATAATATTTGTTTCATTATTGGATAATGTTGACTGGTTTCTTTCTTTTTGGCAATTTCTTCCATTTCTTTTGTCCATCCACTTTCTTTAATTCCTGGGATTTTTAATGGATCAATTCTATAATTTTTGTTATCCTTAAAAACTTTTAATCCAGGTCGAACCACATTTGATTTACTTAACGCTTTTATTTTTCTTTTAACCGCAATTTTTTGTAATAATAGTATTTTTGAACTATCTAGATATCTAATCTTAGGTAGCATTGTACATTGTAGTAAAGTTGCTCCTTCATAATCTTTAATATAACCTCTCCAAACTGATGGGGGTAATGAAACTTCTTCGCTGAAACCTTGTTTTTTGAAATATCCAATTGCATAATTATCAGCATAAGTTAAAAAATATTTAATTTTTGTGGTATTTAAAACAAAATCTTTCAAATGATTCATTAAATGAGCTCCGTAACCACGAACTTGTTCAGTTGAACTAATGGCACAAAACACAATTTCGGCAAAACCTCGACTTTCAAATGGTCTATAAGCAATTCCTCCCACCACTGTCATTGGTTTTCTAACAACCGCAATGGAAACATGAGTTCGATCATAAACTAATCTTGAGATATATTCTTTTGGCATCATGGGTAATTGTTTTTGAAAAATATTTTTTAATCCCGTTAAAATAATCATATTATCTCTTCTTGTATCATTATTAACCACTCTAAATTCAATTTTACCTTCTTTTTCTTCAATCACTGCGGGTCTTTCTTTAAATTCATATTCTTCTCCTTGAAATTCAAATTTCATTATTCTTTTTTTCTCTTCTTCATCTTCATCTTCTGGATTTTCTTCTTTCTCTTCTTCTTCTTCATCATCATCTTCTTCATTGTCATTGCTGCCATTCAAAGTTGTATCTTCTTTCTTGATTTCCCCATTCTTAATATCGACACCAGCATTCTTAATTGCGGTTGCATTATCATCAATTTCTGTCTTGACTTTTGCTTCCTCCTTCTCTAGCAGAATTCCATTACTAATTTTCGATCTTTTAGACAATGGTTCATTCTCTGCCAAATCATCGGCTTCTCGTTTAGCAGGAGCCATGATTTCCTAAGCTGTTTGTTATTAAATCAAACAAAAACAGCTGGAAATTGCTTCGTTTTTATTCAGAATCCAAAAACATAGTTGCGAGCCCTGTGACACATTGCAAAATCAATATAGGGAAAAAAAATTTTACTTTTGAGTCAAATAGTCTTTAACTCCATTCATTGACTTATTGAGAAAATGGATGGTAAAACTGTGGGAATCCTCGGGGGAGGTCAGTTGGGACTCATGTTGGTTGAAGCGGCTAACAGATTGAATATCAAAACCGTTATTCTTGATGCTGAAGGCTCTCCAGCAAAAAGAATTAATGCATCAGAAAAACATATCAACGGATCATTTAAAAATTCTGAAGATGTTTTAAAATTATCCGAGAAGGCTGATGTTTTAACCATTGAAATTGAGCACGTTAACGCTGACATTTTGAGTGATTTACAAAAAAATTCAAAGAAAAATATAGAAATTCATCCATCTCCGGAAACCATTAAAATTATTCAAGATAAATATCTCCAAAAAGAATATTTGATCAAAAATGATGTTGCTGTTGCCAAAAGTATTGCTGTTGAAAACACTGTTGAACGAATTACCAAAGCCGGTGAAATTTTAGGATTCCCATTCTTATTAAAAGCTAGAAATAATGCTTATGATGGTAGAGGTAATTTTGTGATTAAATCCGAAGATAGTATCAAAGAAGCTCAAATTGCTTTAGGCTCTAATACTTCTTTATATGCAGAGAAATTTGTTCCATTTACTAAAGAATTAGCAGTTATGGTTGTGAAATCAATCACTGGTGAAGTTTATGCTTACCCAACTGTTGAAACCATTCATACTGATAACATTTGTCATGTTGTTTATGCGCCAGCCAGAGTTGCTGATTCTACCCAGATAAAAGCTTCATTATTAGCACAAAATGCTGTCAAATCTTTCCCACCAGGTGCAGGGATTTTTGGAGTGGAAATGTTTTTATTGAATGATGGTGATTTAGTGGTCAATGAAATTGCTCCAAGACCACATAATTCAGGTCATTACACAATAGATGCCTGTGTCACTTCACAATTTGAAGCATTGATCAGAGCAGTGGTTGGTTTGCCGTTACCCAAAGGTTTTACTAACTTTACTAGTTCGGATACTAATGCCATCATGTTAAATGTCATAGGTACCGAAGAACCTAATGGGGAATTGGAATTCTGTAAAAGAGCGTTAGAAACCCCAGGAGCAAGTGTTTATTTATACGGGAAATCTACTAGACCAAAAAGAAAAGTTGGTCATATCAATATTGTTTCTAGTTCAATGGATGAATGTCAGCGACGTTTGGATTTTATTTTGGGTAATGTTTCTAGTATTCCAACCACCCCATCTAATAAAGAAAAACCTTTGGTTGGAGTCATTATGGGATCTGATTCTGATTTGCCAGTGATGAGTGAAGGTTGTAACATTTTGAAAAAATTTGGAGTTCCATTTGAAGTCACTATTGTTTCTGCTCATCGTACTCCTCATAGAATGTCGAAATATGCTATTGAAGCTCCACAAAGAGGTATCAAAGCCATCATTGCTGGTGCTGGAGGAGCAGCTCATTTACCAGGTATGGTTGCTTCTATGACACCATTACCAGTCATTGGGGTCCCAGTTAAAGGCTCAAGATTAGATGGGGTTGACTCTTTATATTCTATTGTGCAAATGCCTAGAGGAATCCCTGTGGCAACTGTTGCTATTAATAATAGTACTAATGCTGCTTTATTAGCCATTAGAATCCTTGGGGCTTATGATAGTAAATATCACAAATTAATGCAAGAATATTCTTTAGATTTGGAAAACCAAGTTACTACCAAAGCTGAAAGACTTGAAACTGTTGGCTATGACAATTATTAATATGTATAAAACTGTTTTTAATAAATAAGTATTTTTGAGGTCGTTTAAAATTTTTTATGTGTAAATTGGTAATGCACTTGCATTGTGGTTGTTTTGTTTAACTAGAGATGTTTGGATTACGTTACCATTACCATGGATAAACTGGTGATTTAGAAAACTCTTTGAGTATTAAAGAGCACATCAAATTTATATTGGAACAGAGTATCGTAATCGTATATACTTTAACAAAGTCATACGTAGATGCGTTTGTTCCATTTTAGTTCACTCCGCCAAGATTGACTAATACCGTTTTCCGTTAAAAAAAAGCTGAAAAAAGTTTGTGAACCTCCAGAATTTTTGTGTCCATGTTGAGGTTGTGCAGCAAAAACAAAACAAAAAAAACGCGAAATCAAAACATCAACAAATAAACAAAAAAATTTCATTGACTACCACTCACTCCACCCAGGCCTTTCCTATAGTAATATGTCCTTAGAACTATCATGAATCTTCCCTCTACAATAGCAAACCCCAGTCTACGAAAAGATGTCGAGCGATCGAGAGTCATTCGCAATTCATTAATGAATATTATGAATAAGCATAAACAGCAATTCTCCATAAAAACCTTAGATGAAACCCCAACGGAGTCTAAAGGAAGTATAGAAATAAACCCGATTGAATTACATCGTCTAAGGAATGGCAGCCATTTATTAACTGATAATCATAATGCTAATTTAATCAATAATACGACTGAGAAAACAACAATAATAAAAAACAGAAATTTGAATTCTAAAAGACTAAGGCAGTTGTTGGGTGATCCTTTACCTTTGAATAATGAAGAGGAGGAAATATTACAAGAATTGAATAATGAAATAGAGTCTAATAATTCCACCATCAATACTATTTTAAATGATACTCTTCATAATAATACTACCAATAATAAGTTTTTATATAAAGATTTTGAACGAATATTGAAAGATGATGGTGTCTCTACGGCCACCCTGGATATTATAAAAAGAAATACACATAGTAGTAGGAGCAATGATGTGAATACTTTGACAAATGAATTAAAGAAGAGAATCGTGAAACAACCAATCAAATTAAGACGAAATCCTGGTCTTTATAATTACGAGGAAGAAATCCGCAACTCTGAGTACACCATGGAAGATCTCAGCAATGCCAGTCAGGCCACAGTCGAGGAAGAAGAGGAAGTGGGAGTTGAACTGGGGCAAGTTGAGGCTTCCAATGTTGGGTTTTTCAGGGGTGTAGGGGGTGTGACTGATCAGGTGCTGGTTATGATCGCTGTGTTTGTGTTGATATTGAGTGTAATATTTATTTGGGTGAGTGTACTCTTCCTGTCTGCTTCGAACTCTTCTTCTTCTTCTTTCTCTTCTTCTTCTCGTTATCTGGACTTCTACTTTTATTATTAAGCTCTTTTCAATTCAATAAACTTTTAACGACAAATGATGAACGAATTTCTCGTACATCGTATACTTTTACGATATAACCTCACGTGGGCACGTGCCCCCAACAACAACTCCCTGAAAATTTGCATCTGAAAAAAAACTTTTCACAGGTTATAAATCTACCTTTTCCTTCTTCTTTTTCCTTTTTCTATTCCCTTCTCCATCTTATTTTTAAGACAATCAACCCCTTTATTATTATTCTTCAATAACAATGTCTTCCAACTTCAAAGTCGCTGATGTCAGTTTAGCTGCCTTCGGTAGAAAAGATATCGAATTATCTGAAAATGAAATGCCAGGTTTAATGGCTATCAGAAAGAAGTACGCCAAAAATCAACCATTAAAAGGTGCTAGAATTGCCGGTTGTTTACATATGACTATTCAAACCGCTGTCTTGATTGAAACTTTGACTGCTTTAGGTGCTGAAGTTACTTGGTCTTCTTGTAACATTTTCTCTACCCAAGATCATGCTGCCGCTGCCATTGCTGCTACCGGTGTCCCAGTCTTTGCTTGGAAAGGTGAAACCGAAGAAGAATATGAATGGTGTTTAGAACAACAATTGTTTGCCTTCAAAGATGGTAAAAAATTAAATTTAATCTTGGATGATGGTGGTGATTTAACTTCTTTAGTCCACAAAAAATACCCAGAAATGTTGAAAGATTGTTTCGGTTTATCTGAAGAAACTACTACTGGTGTTCATCATTTATACAAAATGTTAAAACAAGGTGAATTGAAAGTTCCAGCTATCAACGTCAATGATTCTGTTACCAAATCTAAATTCGATAATTTGTACGGTTGTAGAGAATCTTTAATTGATGGTATTAAAAGAGCCACTGATGTTATGATTGCTGGTAAAACCGCTGTTGTTGCCGGTTTTGGTGATGTTGGTAAAGGTTGTGCTATGGCTTTAAGATCTATGGGTGCTAGAGTTATTGTTACCGAAATTGATCCAATCAACGCTTTACAAGCTGCCGTTTCTGGTTATCAAGTTGCTCCATTAGATGAAGTTGCTTCTGTTGGTCAAATCTTTGTTACCACCACTGGTTGTAGAGATATTATTACTGGTGAACATTTCATTAAAATGCCAGAAGATGCTATTGTTTGTAACATTGGTCATTTTGATATTGAAATTGATGTCGCTTGGTTAGTTAAAAACGCTAAAGAACACGTTGAAATTAAACCACAGGTTGACAGATACTTATTAGATTCTGGTAAACACGTTATCTTATTAGCTGCTGGTAGATTAGTTAATTTAGGTTGTGCTACTGGTCATTCATCATTTGTTATGTCATGCTCTTTCTCTAACCAAGTTTTAGCTCAAATTGCTTTATTCAATGCTGATAACAAAGCTTTCAGAGAAGAATTCATTGAATTTCAAAAAACTGGACCATTTGATGTTGCCGTTCATACTTTACCAAAAATCTTAGATGAAGAAGTTGCTAGATTACATTTGTCTCATTTAGGTGCTAAATTAACTAAATTAACCGAAGTTCAATCTGAATATTTGAGTATCCCAACTGAAGGTCCATTCAAAGCTGATATGTACAGATATTAGATTTCTTAATGACTATTTTATTTAATGCCTCAACTGCATAATGAATAATTGGATTTTTTTTTTTTTGTTTGCTCATATAATTTTAATAATTTTGGTTTTGAATGTTATTATTTTTTTGATACTTTTTTTCCGAGAAAAGTGGATTAAAATGATTATTGTTTATATTTTTTTAGCATATTATTTTTTTATGTCCCTTTTTTTTTAATTTAATTAAACGCTCCTCAACGGATAAAATTTTTGTAAAATATTACAATAATATTTGATGAATTAATTCGTAATTAATTATCCAACTATTTATAATATAAACAAAACAGCAAAAACTGAACATTAAAAAAATTAAAAAAAATTAAAAAAAAAGCTTATTCATCATCGTAATCAATACTATTAGTATTATTGTTATTATTATCTTCATCGTCATCAGAATTAGGTTGACTAGTAATAATTTTTCTATCAAATTTAACTGGGAAACTTTCATCATCTTCATCATCAAAAGCTGAATCATTATGAACAACTTGAATTTCTTGATTATCTCCATCTTCTTCTTCATCAATTATAAGTCCTTGAGGAAATTCTCCATTTTCATCACCATTTTCATATTTTTCACGATTTTTCAATGATTCGGGATTACTTAAATTAACATCTTGATTTTGAATTTCTTCTTCAGTTGATCCTAAAAGTATTGAATTTGCATTGATATGATAATTTTGTTTGATTGATAATTTGCCATTATTATTATTGGCATTATTATTATTTGTTCCGCCTAGAACCATGCCATAGTTTCTTTTTGTTTCATTTAATTTATCATTAATATATTCAAACCAATCATTTCGACAAGATAATTCCATCAATTTTGGATTTAACATTGATAAATTAATTTCCATCATAAACTTATTAATTTCTTCACTAATTAATGAAATATGTCCCATATAACCAAGACTAATATTATACTTTTTCTGGAAATTTTGGCTTCTTTTGTCAGATATTAAAATCAAATCAATAATTTTTGATCGAAAAAATAAATCCAGAATTAAAAACCCATTATAAGTATTATCAATTTTGCCGCCTAACAATTGTTGAATTAAATCAAACACAACATTATGTAATAAGTTATTCCAAGGATAACGTAAAAAGATTTTTTTGAATATTAAATCAAGAATCCCAATATCATGTAATTTGATTTTGAAAAAATCCCCCAAACTTTGATTTTCTCTTAATTTATTTTCATTTTCTTCACAAACAAATGGATGTTTATTATCATTGATTAATCCAATGTTTTCATAATCTATTTCTTCTTCTGAAACTGTGAACAAATTATTATTGTTACTGTCCTCATTAAATTCTCTTTGTTCATCAATAACTTCAGAAGCTGGAATTTTTGTACTCATACTCTTATCTATTTTAAGAGCCAATTTACTAACTACATTCTCCTTTTTAGCTTTCCATTCAGCGTTACTCAATTCCTCAGTTCTAAAAGGTAAGGTACCCATTTTCTTTTTGTCTTGTAACAACGATGGTATTTGTTCTTCTTCATTTGGACCAATAATACTAAAATCACTTTTACTACCATTTTCATATTGAAATCTTTCAAATGAGTCATCGTCATCAACATCATCATCGTCTCCTTCGTATTCATCATCGTCATCATCTACTTGATCATTTTCTGAGATAAAACTTTCATCATTAACTGATCTTTTATCAGTAAAAGGAATTTCCACTTCACTAGAATTAACATTATCACTGTCAATTAACAACGTATCTTCCAAAGCTTCTTTCAAATATTTTTCTTTGGATCTAATTGACTTATTTCTATGCTCAATTAACCATTCCGCATTTCTATTATTATACAATTTTATATTAGAACAATGTAACAATTCTGCAACTAATTCAACTAATTTCAATTTATCAAAGGTGAGTTTTTCAATATATCCAAAAGATTGTTTAATATAGATTTTATTTTCCACAAATTCTACTTCTTTTTCATCTGTTAATTCACTGGCAGGATTTTTGTCAAAAAAATAATGATCAATTGTATTCTCATCAAAAAAATATTCATCCTCTACTTTTCCCAAATGCTTCTCCAAACAATGGTGAACCCATTCTATATCAAAAGAAAAAACTTTTAATATATTATTCAAATAAATGGGATCATGATCACTAGGTGGGAAGGTTTCATATAACTTTTCAAAAGATGCTCTGTCATTCAACTTTGATTCTTCACCTATTGTATCTTTATTGAAATTTGATGGTACTGTCTCTTGATTTTCCATTCCTTGTTCATGATTTTCGGTAATATTAGTGTCTCTATCCAATTCTAATAAATAACTTTTGTATTTACTGAACAGTAAAATATGAAATCTATCATAATCATCATTATTCTTTCTAATTAGTTCAATAATTATATCAACAATAATAAACAAAGTTTTATCTCCTTGTTTAATTCTATTTGCCATTTTCCAAACACTTTTAAATGTCACCAAACTTCTAGTCAAATTGTTTGGACCAATTATATATGATTGTTCTCCTTCATTTTCAGATGCATAAGTAGAAAATCCAATCAAGTTTTTGATAAAATCACCAGCAAATTCTCTAATGAATGGGGGATATTTTTCATCAATTAAATTCATAACATGGTGAATTAAGTTTTGCTCATCTAGCAAATCGATAATTCCTGTTGGCTTGAAAACACGATCCGTAATAATCAACTTAAATAAAAACTCATTCAATAGAGAAATATCAACGTTTTTTTTGACGAACAAATCAACCAAATCAATGTTAGCTCTAACAAAATTTAAAAATTGATCAGTTTTTCTAACCAACATTGTTTCATTAATTTTGGCAAAAAGTTGAACATAAGGAATAACCTTAAATAATTGAGGTTTTTCTAACATCTTCCATAAAGTCTTCAAATGATCAGGGTTTCCCATAAATGCTTCAACTATAAGATCGATATCACTAGAATAAATTTCGGCGATGATACAACTTCTATTAATGATTTTTTCATCATCTTTTGAAAATAAAGAATCATATGATCTTTCAGTCGATTTTGTTTTTTTGTTTGACTCATCTTCTACATTCTCTTCTTTTGTTTGGTACTTATTGTCATTATCGTTACGCAATTGGATATCAGAGATTCCCTTATCCAATAAATCTATGATTTCATTTAAATTAGTTCCACTGTTTTTATTTCTGACTTTTTTATCAATTAAAAGACTTTCTTTGACTTTTTCCTTGATTTTCCTTAAATCAAAATCTTCTTTTTTTAGCTCTTGATCCTCGATATCTTTACCGTCACGTTCACACATGATATTATCAAAATAATAATCCAATTCATCAAACTCCTGGTACTCATATTGCTTTTCTCCTTCAGCTTCAGGATCATAATCTTCGCCATAATAAAGCATATTTTTCTCTTGATATCTCCTTAAAAATGCCTCATGAGAATTAAGCATATAATTTAGTAGAATATCAATGTTTTTATCTTTCACCAAGTCATCAGCAACTTTGGATTTGAACCTTGTGGTGATCAATCTACCTATTAAATCATCAGAATCGATAACTCTAAAAACATCGCTTTCTTCTGCACCTAAAGAAGAAGACGTCTCATCCCCGGCATTGTTATTTAAGGAATTATCAGAGTCATTATTTCCAAAAGTATAGTCATTTGAACTTGAAATATCAGGACTCGGTAATTCTTCATCACTATCATAAGCCTTTCCAGGAGATATACTGTCATTAAGAAAATTTAAAGATTGGAGTGAAGGAGGAGAGATTTTATTTGAAGACTTTTCTTGGGTTTCTTCATCTTTAGTATCCAAATCATTGGCATCATCTGGTTTCAGGGAGGAAACTGACTCTTTATTGGTTGCTGTAGTAGCGGCAGAGCATTGGAGAGCAGGAGCTAGGCTCGGAGCAGGTTCGGTCACCTCCAACGGCGGTGAAGACAGACTTTTTGACGGATCAATGGCAAGGGCCTCGTCTTCATTCTTTATCAAGAACTGCCACATGATCTAAGGTGATGCTGAAATGGCTGGTAGCAAACAGAAGAAGACAAGTTGGGCAATGTCAAGAGATAATAGATGCTAGAGAAAAGGATACAACGCGGTATGATACAGGATCAGCAGCCTGGAAGAGGTGGTCAGGGTGTTGCTTGTCCATTTGTTTGTTTGGTGAGGCGAGATTTTAAGAACGATTTTGTAGGAGGCCCGTTGTCCGCACTACCTCCCGTGTGGAACACCGGGCCAACATTCAGCCAGTCCGCGGCTCAAGAACCCAATCGAAGCTTCAAATCACCAGCTTTGAGGACTCACAATTCACTTCAGACGACGTCAGCCTCGCAAACATTCCCACAAAAATGTGGAAACTTCTTCGAAAAGCAACTCCAAGACATTCTGCCAGAACATTTAACTGTCAAAACAAAGGCAGCAGTCGAGGATTTGCCACCTTGAGACCTCAACTTTTGCCTCAATATCCCCCCACATATTTCACAAACTCCCCAAACTCACCTCCAGTATCACCTTCAACTCCAACTACCTCCGCTTCAATTCCCCCTACTATGCCACAGTACCAACAAAAATCAAAAAAGTTTGATAAAGATTTCGTTTTGTGTGTGGTTGTTCTTATATTACTGTATCTTGCAGTTGACAATTATATTACTAGAGTCCAACTAGAAAAAGAATCATTTAAGAAAATCATGGAATATCAAAAAGCTTCGTCAATGGCTCAAATGACTTTTAATAATGCTAGAAAGAAAAGAGAAATGCAAATTTTAAATGAAAGAAGAAACTTTCAACGGAGAGAAATGAAAATGGCTATTCATATTGCACTTTTAAGAAAACAATTAGAACAAGCAGGGATTGATCCAATTGATATTAATGCTGCTATTGCAGAATTTGAAAAACATGTAAAAATGGAAAATTCAATTTCGAATATCACAGGCACAAGTCTTTGGGTGGTGGATGATTCAGATCTTAAAAGTCATGTTCCAAGTTCTCACGATTATGGGAAATAATCCCAAAACAAATGTAGCACTTTTCTCAAGCTTATTTTTGCAAAGTACTAATAGCAAGCAAGAAGAATAAGAAGCCTCAAAGCATAAATATAATAAGCTATTTGAATCCAAATTAGAATTGAAAAATATTCCATCAACATCCATCGCTATAGAATGATAAAGACTTCAACTACTAGAAACAAAAACATGTATTTATTAAAAATTAATCGTTAATAAGTTGCTGAAAAAAATTACAATAAAAGTATCGTTGCTTTTCAAAAAAATAGGTTTGTAGTTGAATTTATGTAATCAAAATTTTTATCTCTTCATGTCATTGAAACAATCTATAGCCACAAATGTTTATACTAACTTTTTAATGTTTGTAATAAGTCCAGTCAGTTTATTGGACAATGTGCTATAGATATTTTTCTCTTTCTGGTCATTCGCTCGTTGAATCTACTTTCTTAGCTCAAAAATGCTTCAAGACTCCATCAAAAAGCTCAAATTTTTTTTAAAACTTCGATTATGAACCATTGGCTTTCGCCATTTTATATTGATAGAATTATCTCGTCATTTTCATGTCAAATGTTGAAAATATCAATATGCACAATATGTCTCCGGGTAAAAAAAAAAAATTTGATGATCCACCAAAGCCAAAACTTTCAAGTTTGAAAGTGTGCGATAAACACAACAGTTCGATTTAATTGATAGTGACTTGTTTTTGAAATGTTTACTGGGTTGACCAAACTTCTCCCTACTAGTCAAAGTCTTGGTCGTTTCCGTTTTTCTACCTCCCTGATTGTTAGCAGAGAATGGAAAACCATTGAAGCCAGACGTATAGCTCATCCAGAATTACCTCTTGTTGGGGAAAAAATACCACAAGGTTTTTATATTCCAAAGGAAAAACCCGAATATCCTGAATACAAATATGGTGAATCAAGAATTTACAAAAAAAGTAACAAAGGTCTTTATGGAGGTAGATTTATCCAATTTGGTAATCAAATTTCAGAAAAGTCCAAACATAAAACTAGAAGAACTTGGAAAGTTAATACTCAAAAGAAGAAATTTTGGAGTGAAGCTTTAAATAAAAATATTCATATTACCGTTGCCACTAAAGTGTTAAGAACAATTACTAGAGAAGGTGGTATTGATAACTATTTAACAAAAGAAAAATCTGCCAGAATTAAAGAATTAGGCCCAACTGGATGGAAACTTCGTTTTCAAATAATGGTTAACCAGGCCAAATTAGCAAATCCATCAAAAAATTATATTGAACTTGCAGAAGATAGTAATGGTAAAAAAGTTCCCGTTTATGCTAATGTTAATGACACAAAAGTTACCGTTGGTAAAAGAAAACTATTGAGTATATTGTATGGTCTTCAATTAGAAAGTAACACAGAGTTAACATTCAAAGAGTTTATGTTCAAGTATAGAGATGAAAGTTTTGAAGAAGTTCTTAATTTATTACAAAAATATAATTACGATATTTCACATGTTACTCTTTAATTTTTATTTGAGTCAATGATAGTTTCCGGTTAAATACTTTTTAAATTTATAAAACTAAAAGTAATGCATGTACATATAAAAGATTATAAAAATGTAGTTGTTATTTGAAGTAAGCTTAACTTATTTTCAGAAAATTGATGATATTGAAAATTAGAAGTGTTACAAACCAAACAGGCCTTTTGAACTGATAAAGACCATCAAACGTCAAATTGAAAACAAGGATTGCGATAATCAATAATACAGATGTTTGCATTTCTACTATTTAAATCAATAAACAAAGAGCTATCACTGTAGTTGAAGGATCTTTTGAACAAAACATTTTATCGATATTATTTATTTTCGCTTCAGAAAACCTTTGAAAACAACGACAATCCTTTTTTCAAACCATTATAGAAAACATAAAATAATTTTTAGTTTCTAACCGACAACTTATCGTTAATAAACGTTCAAATGCAAAATGACTGTCTAAGCTTATATGTACATTTTGCTAATCGCACTATTTTTTCTTACCACTATAAAAAGGAATTTTTTTCTTCAAATTAACAATTTCTTGACTTTTCTTTTCTTCTTTACAATGTCTTTTACAAAATAGGCACCCATTAGAGTCACGGTTCGTGCCTTTTTCTTCCCTGGTCGTAACATGTCATTTTTAATGATTTTCGTGCTCTGGGATGTCTTAGATCAAAATGAGGGTAGAAATA
This sequence comes from Saccharomycopsis sp. FM-2023a, assembly GCA_037355385.1. Taxonomy (NCBI): domain Eukaryota; kingdom Fungi; phylum Ascomycota; class Saccharomycetes; order Ascoideales; family Saccharomycopsidaceae; genus Saccharomycopsis; species Saccharomycopsis sp. FM-2023a. The sequence continues at coordinate 42,235 of JBAKFZ010000037.1, forward strand.
TTCTCGAATCTTCGGCCTAAAAGTCGTTTTAATGATTTTGAAATTGTTTTGATGCGGCTCGATTCATACATTATTATTATAATTTCATTTAATAAGGGTTATTGGAGGTTCATTATATACAAGATTGATTTTTAATTATTGAGAAGTTTTGCATCAACTTTTTCTTGCTGTCTTTGGGTTATTTTGAACTTTAAAAGTCTAGGAATAGGACAGCAAACACTTCTTGCTTCCTCACCTCGACTTTCGTAAAAATCGCTGCAACATTCATACAATTGGTCAATAATTTTAGTGCATTTTGATTCATTGAAGCCATTTGCTTTCAAACAATCTGTAAATAATTCATGTTAGAAACTTTACTGCTGAGACTTAGAACTTATTACTTTCCACTGAATGTGGAACTACGTACCTTGAATTGCACAAGCTTGGGCTTTGCATTGCTCTCCCATGGTATATAGTGTAAGATTTATCACAATTGACTAGTATCTTCCTGCCTACACTTTGAGTTTATTTAGTTGGTTTTGTGTAAAATCAGGGCTCTTTTATTCTCCTTTCTATGCGCCCTATATCACATGCCTATCACGCAACTAATAGCTCGTCCCATTCTTACACTTTCATTTATATCTTATCACGTGGCATATTTTTGTACGTAAATTTTTGGGGGACGTTTTTTTCATTATGTAGGGGGTCTCACACCTCCATTGAGGAGTTTTTTGTTAGAGTAAAAAAACTTTTTTGAATTTTTACACTGCTCAACAGGAAACTTTACATAACACCTATAAACATCATACAAAATGGCTAAGTCTGGTACGTACTATATGTTATCAAATACAGCCTCAGTCATCAGAATTTTCTATATCTGTGAATTAATATTTTATGTTGAAAGAAGGTAGTCAAATGAATGATTCAAAGAGAATGTGAAAAATCATAATATCATTGAGAAAGTTTGAAGTTAAAAATTTATGAGTAGTGTTGAATTATTATCTCAGTCATTGCAATATCATTTTTTGGAGCATTATTAAAGAGTTTATGGGGGCTCTTTGTAGTGGATAGTGGGATTTCAAACAAACAGGTGTGAGTTGTTTTTTTCAAGTTCTGAAATAAGGACCAACATTTTATCAAAAACCTACTTCAATCGTTGAACACTGATTATTTACAAATACGGTTCAATATTTCAGATCGTTTAAATACCACCGTTGTTGAATATCTTAATTTTTTTAGCTATTTGAAATCTTTTAACTGAAGGCAATAATAGTTAAGATAATAATTATTATAATATCAAACATTTTTACTAACAAATATAATAGGTATTGCTGTTGGATTAAACAAGGGTCACGTCGTCACCCCAAAGGCTGTTGCCCCAAAAATCTCTTACAGAAAAGGTTCTCTTTCTAAAAGAACTACTTTTGTTAGAAGTATTGTCAGAGAAGTCGGTGGTTTAGCTCCATACGAAAGAAGATTGATTGAATTACTCAGAAACTCTGGTGAAAAGAGAGCGAAGAAGTTAGCTAAGAAGAGATTAGGTACTTTAAAGAGAGCCAAGAGCAAGTTAGAAGAAATTAACAAAATCATGGCTGAACAAAGAAGACAACATCATTAAGTTATTTAACTTAATATCTATTTTCTCTGTACTTTCATACATAATCCTTTAATGAAAAACTTCTGTTAATGGTTTTTATAACAAGTGTCAAAATGTAAGTAAATAAATACAAATGATATAAACAAATAGATTTATTTTATAAATATTTCATGATATATTCTGAAAATTCTTTTGCAAATTTTTCTTTACTTTCTTTCGAATCAATGTTAGCCACGTTATCTTTAGCTGATTTGATTTTGGTAATCAATTCCTCAATTTCTAATTTTTTCATATCATCTTCAAGACCTTTGGTATCCTCATTTGTACCTTTCAAAGGAACTTTCATTTCTTTAAATTGTTCCTCCTGTAGTTTATCAGTATTATAATGTTCATTTGGGACTTTCAATTCAATATCATTCCAATCAACACATTCAATTATTTCTTTAATTTTGGCAAGCCCAATTCTATCACCATACTCATCTCTTTCAATGGTTTTATCACTTATGATTTCATTTCTCTCAAAACTTGCAAAATCTAAGTCATGATCCCAAAAGATTTCTTTAAATGTGTTTATCAATAACTTTGACTCATTTTCAAGTTTTAGTTTGCTGATTATACTAAAGCCATCCCACATATTATTGTCAAACTCAAAGTCACTATCATCATCCTCTGATTCTACAGCTGGATTGTATTTTTTTGCAAGAAGTTTCCCATTTATTTTTGAGTCCTTCTTAAAGACTTCTAATGTACTTTTTATTTCTTCAGCATAATTCTCAACTTCATCATCATTTTCAAATTCCCCCACACAAAATATAATACCGGTTATCACATCTCTGATTTCTTTATATTCCTCCATTCTAAATTCTTTTGCCCAAGTTCTCAATAGCTTTAGTTGTCTATAGCTACAGGCTTTCTCTTGTTGTTCTTCTTCAAATTCATCAATCCATATTTGTAAATCTTTTGTATAATATTTGGTCTTTAATTGAACTTCATGAATCAACCCTGAATGTGATCCATTTTCGGGTATTTCTGGTAAAGTTCCAAATAATCTCTCGACTAGTGTTAATTTTCCTGATTTCAGAGGGCCCACAATTAGAATTTTATTCTTGGATACCATTTCCAAAATTTATGTGTCTATTAGGTGTTTGTGTTTTGATCTGAGCTTTTTTTTCACCAACGCAAAAAATTGGTGTGGTGAAAACGCACCTTTAAATTGCAGGGTTAAAACTTTTCTTACAATCAAACTGTTAATGAGAATCTTACTTGAATATTTCCGAAAAAGGTGAGTTATCTCATTTTAATGATTTGGTTTTCTGTTATCAATTTGTATGCGGATTTCAAGGTTTTTCTCGATTAAAATTATTTGATACAGTAAATTTGACACAAAACCAAAATACTTTGTATTTTTATTACATGAAGAATTACACAATTTTTTTTAATATTGTACTTTATTTACTATTAGAAAGGTTCGTGCCAACTTTTATCTTTTTTTCATTTTGATCTTTTCTTAGGCCTCACTATTCTCCTCAATTTTCTTTTTAATCAGTCTCCAAAACACTACAAATTTGAGCTATCCAATATTCAGGTCTCATTATGAACACATCCTTGTATTAGGCACTTGTATTAGGCACAAACTCTCTTCCATAAAATCATCATCGCTATCCCTCTCTGAACTTTCAAATTTCATTTACACAAGAAAAAACTTATAAGTTCTGTGTACTGAGTTAATTTTTTAAGCTGAGGTAGCATAACAAGTTATCAAAAATCATAGCTCTTTGAGGAACTTTGAAGATCTGTCAAACCTACAAACATACTGGCCTTTTCATAGATGATTAGCTCAAGCGGTACACCTTAAAATACTTTCAAAATGTGCCATCAGAAAGCTCAGGTGCTAAAAAGAACTAGTAAAGTAATAAAATCGGACAATTTTTTAACTGTCATTTTTATACATGTATAGCTCTTTTAACACCAGAATTACAAAGCAGAACTTACAAATTCTGGGATATTTTATAAACACAATAGCTTTATCACATCTAATTATTGTAATTATAGTGGAAGGAAGTTGCAATAAACACTAGATATTTTTGGTTTTGGTTCAACTTGAAAGATTGGAGAGATAATAAGATTCTTTCCTTGAATTAAACAACTATAGATTCATCTTTATGAAAACTGAATCAGAATAACAGTATGTAACTACAATCAATGATAACTTGAACTGTATATTCTATATCAAGTGTAATTCTTTTCTATGAAACCCAAACCAAACAAAAATTAACATAACCAACATATAGGCTTTCTAAGCACTAGCGGAAGGTAAAGCAGTGAGTAATGTTCCGCTGAATGGGAAACCACCTTTTGGTGCATCCTCAGTATGGTTACCTTTAACTTCTGGTGGATGGGTGAAGTTTCCTGGGTGTTCGAAACTAGTACCATTTAATGGCTCACCACCAAATTCAAAATGAGTAGCGTTCAAATGCTCACCACCAAATTCAGGAATAGTACCATTAAAATGTTCACCGCCAAAATCAGGAATAGTACCGTTTAAAAGCTCACCACCAAAACCAAGTTGAGTTCCATTTTTACCATCTTGAGGAGAATTACCGGAAGGATTAGCAGTTCCTGATGGGAAATCTGAGAAAGATCCGGCTGGAATATCAGTTGAATTATTCGCTGGGAAAGATTCAGTTGGCAATTCAGTTGGGACATCAGTTGGGATAGTAGCAGCAGAAATAATTTTAATAAGAGCAAATAAAGAGGTGATTTTGGAAAATTGCATTTTTAAAACTGTTATTGTGAGTAAATTGATATTGGTTAAAACTTGTTGTTGTAAGTGATGATGATAAAATAAAAGAGAATGATGAAAAACAAGAGACAGAAGTCTCATTTTTATAGTATTTCAATCAATATATCAATTGAGGAGCCATGTCGAGGTGAAGCACTATCTGCAGTGTTACACCCATGGACGAACACCGGGCTTTTCTTCTAAGCCAAAGATGAGAAAAAGAAATGGTTTCATGACACAATCGTTCACACAGTTACAGCTCTTGAGCAACGTACGGTAATGATTCGCCGCATTGGCTTTTCAAACTTGTATTATTGGTGAAAGTTATAGTAATAGGTAGTTACAGTATGTTATGTATGACAAAGAATTGTCTGTTTGTAAAAACTTCGCATAAATGCCATCAACAATTTAATTGACAATAAATTCCACGATCTGGTAAATGCAGTTTTTCCAACAAAACAGAGAGATACTATGTTTGAACAAACTTATCAAAAAGGCTTTTGAATTTGGTAGTGCTCGGGAATCCAGATCAAGACGTTTTGGTTTCAAATACCGAATTCCAGGATATTTCAATGTCCGTCAAAAATCCAGTAAAAGATAACTGAGCCCTTACTATCCATTGGACAGTTAAAATTTAGCCTCAAAACCCACAGTTTCGCAAATTAAAAAACAGGCCAAAACAAGACAAACATGCTTTTTGGATTGCACTTTCTGTATACTGTTATAAGTAAAAATAACTTTAACATAGCAAGACAAATGAAATATTGATTATAGTCAAGAAAACGGAGAGAAGTACGTTGGCAACAATAAGAAAAAAACACATAAAATGAGAACCACAAAATGAATAATTAATAAAATAGTTGAGAATTAGAACCAAGAGTATTATAGGCATTTGGTTGAGGTATTGAGAATGAATTTTCATTGATTGTCTTATAATTACTATCATTGACGGGATTGTTATCATTATATAATAAGGGATCAACTTCAAAATTGCCATTAATCAAAGAACTAAAACTATTATCCACAATAACCGCCTTTGATTCTTGACTATTAGCTCTAACAATGGCAATTTAACAGCAAGGAAGCAATAAGAAAATAAAAAAATCTAGAAATAAACCAAATATTATAAACTGCCAAGGGTAGTTTATATTTCAATTTTTTACCTGGACTCGATCACTCAGGTAGAATTGCTTTATCAATGACAAAGACACAAGAGATATGATTATTACTTGAACAACCAGCCTTTAAAATTCTAACTTCGAGATCAATACCTTCCACAACTTGCAGAAAAACCAATTTCTTATCATATGATCTAAAAGATTCTGTTTCAAGTTTGAACATTTCCTGTTGAAATGTTATTGTTTGAACAGTAATTCAAAACAGCCTCACATTATATAGTCACTAAAGGGCCACAAGTGCTTATTTATCAATGATTTCACAAAAATCACTCAGAAATGATTTATTTACAAGCGTAGGACTTGATAAAATATAAACAGCGCTTGCGCTGTAGATGAAAAAACATTTTCATTCTAATTATACGAATATATTTATACATAGCTGATCTCAGGGAGATTGTGAAAATCCCAAAATATAATATTGCTTTTACTAGAGAGTTAATTGCTCTGAAAATGGCTGACTTTGAATATGTTGTGCATGATTCTATTTTTTGTAAGCCAACATCGTGGCGCTAGCTATTTTTGGGGTCAAGTTGATCAGAAAGAATGGTTAGTTCCTCTTGGAGTTGAGGTTTCTAGCTTTACATGTAGGTCTATAGAACAAATCTCATTTTTGAACTTCGTAAATTTTCATTTTTTTTGGATGAAAATTTTATCAGATGTAGAAGAATATTGTTCTTTTACTGGATGATTATAATTCGTTATAGCTGAAGAATTAAAGATTGGTGAAAGGAGAAAACATGTCTTCTTGTTTATGAATGGCTCAACAAATCAAAATAAGACAACAAAAAAGCACTTGAAAAGAACAAAAAAACTTACAAAGTACATAAACAGTACACTTTCGAAATATTCATATTTACTTCAAAACTTTCATCTTTTCGATTAACAAGTTATTGTTAGTTTAAAAATATCAGAGCTTTGCGCAAGAAAAAAAAAGAGCATAGAGTTGGTTGAGCAAAAGTCATAAAATACGGAAAGATACCCACAGAAAAGTTTTTTGATTAGTTTAAAAATGAATAGTAAGTTGATTTAAGGCCTAAAAGTTAACAAAAACAGATAATTTGTAAAAGATTTAACATATAAAATATTTTAAGTTGGTCTTCAAGAAATGGAGGGATGGCCGAGCGGTCTAAGGCGCTCGACTCAAGAATTTAATTTCTTCCTGTTGCAAAACTGGAGCATTCGAGTATCGCAAGATGCGCGAGTTCGAATCTCGCTTCCTTCATTATTTTTTTTTGCATTCCTTTAGTGGGTTAATTAACTATACTAACCTGTAGTATTTATTCGGCAAACTTCATTTGCTACAAAGCAAGTTTCAGTATTATTAAAGATGTTATATTATTAAACAAAATCTAGGTGTAAAAAATTAGAGAAAGAAAGCGAAATATTAAATTATATTTTTTTAAGTTTTTTTAAGACAATAGAATAGTCAAATTAATTCAATAAAAACATAAACAACTAAAAACAAAATCAAAAGACATAAATACTAAAATCTAAATTATTTTTTCTAAAAACAAAACAAAACAAAAAAAAAAGTGAACAATTAACTTAATTGATCATATAAGATTTTAATCCAAGGTTGACGGAATTTGTTTTTACTAATAACTTGATCCAAAATCTTTAACCAGTTCATCTTCTCGTATTGAGAATCAGCCACAAATTCAATGGTTTCACCATTCATAAATTTAATTTTGAATCCTTGATGCATAATGATTTCATCACTCAATCTTCTACCAGCATAATTTTCTGGATTAGCAGTATAATGTTTCTTGATATTTGATGAAATTAATCCAACTGCTTTAATTAAATTAATTTTTGCCCTAGTTTTCTTTGAAAATTCATTATGAGCTATAAGATCCGTACCACTTAAAGTAAACCATCTTCTTTTCAAATAATTACAGTCACCACCTTCTTGAGATAAGAATCCTTCATATTGAAGATGTAATTGGTTTTGATATTCTTTAACCGCTTCGTAAGCAATATGAATACTTGGAGGGAAAACTTCATTAACTTTGGTTCTTGGAATATACAACATCTGTAATTCAAGTTTACCAATTCTATATGGTTGTCTCTTTTTGACTTGACCTTTTTCAACATAACTTTCCCATTCATTGAAACATGTAACATCGAAATTACACGCTTTACCAGTTATCAAAGGTTCATATTGGGCAAAATCAACATAAGCTCTAGCAAATGAACCATCTTTAGCAGTCATATTATCCCAACTATCAGTTTTATCAACTTTGGTTACCACTCTTTTTCTTGTTTTATAGATGGTTTTATGACCTAACAAACCCCCAAGAACTCTTTTTCTAACTGGATATTTTTCGGTAATCTCGATTAATTTTTCTTCTCCCTCAAATTCATAGGAAGCTTTTAACGTTAAAATGAACTCTAAATTATCACTAACCGTTAATTCAAACTCCTGGTTAATACTAGTATTAGTGTTAAGGTTAACTTCTGGAGTAGAAATACAATGAATACCATTATCTAAGATTAGAGAAAATTTAGCATTATGAGCCGCAACATCTGGTAAATTCAAATGTTTCAAACCAACAATTCTAACGTATAATCTACCTTGATCATCTTTTGGTAGATTGATATCAAAATAATTTTGCTCTGAATCTTGAATGATTGGTTCTTGAGGATCATATTGTTCTAAATCATCCTCAAGGATTTGGCCCTCAAGAATTGTACCCTCATGGAAGCCATTATTAGTTTGATCTTGAACAGAATCACCGTGTATTGAACCACGTAATGATTGTCCTCTTTTAGTGGAAACAGAAACACGATGGGATTTAGGAGCAGAAATTTGTCTTTCATAATATGATTCACCATAAGAAGAATTTGATGGGAATCTAATTTCTGTTTTCTCTGAAGTTCCAGATTTTCTCTTTTTCAGTTTAACATCTTTAGTACTAATGTGATCTTTAGCGCTAACATAACTAGTAGCACCACTTTCTTTACTAGTATTTCTACTTTTTCTTTTAACTTCACCAGAATGAGAGCCGCTAGATACTTTGATTTCTCTTTGTTGGGGTTTATTGACCATGCCTTTATAAATATGAGGTTTTTTATTATTATAATATTCATTTTGAATTTTCTTCTTATCAATTTTAATGGTGGTAAGACGTTGATCTTTCATGAAAGAATCTTCGTCTTCTTCATATTCACCAGCACTTTCTAACTTAGCAACAATCAATTCATTGTTATTAATACGTGTGGTATAACCTTTATTCTCACTATCATCCCCATCATCATATTTAGACATTTCCTGAGTAAATTCTTGTTCAAAATCACTTAAATTACCAAAATGCTGTTCAGGTAACAATGGTTTAGGAACCTTAGATAGTTCATCTTTGATATGACTCAAAATATCCGGTCCTTCTTCATTATCTTCTTCTTCATCATCGATATCTAGATCATCATCAATATCAATACCGTCGCTATCTCCACGATCAACAGTATCATCAATAAAGTGCCCACCACCAAGTCTGCCATTCAAATCAGTATTAATACTTTCATCAAAATGTTTTTGTGCACTGGGTGAAACATGGTATCTTTTTGATCCACCTCGACTACCAATTTTCTTCTTAGCTTTTAAAATTTTTTTAATTTCCAAAGAATTCATACTTGGGGAACTTTTCATACTTTGACTTCTAATAGTAGAAGCTTTTCTATGACCTTCATTATTATTATCAGTCTTATTTTTCAAAGTAGCCCAAATGTTATGAACATCTTCGGTGGATGATAAAGAATCTTGAGTTGGAGATCTTGGGAATTGCGGTTGATCAAAGATTGGTTTATTTGGTTTTTGAAAATTATGATTACCAGAAAAAATTTTGGTTTTAGCTGGAGGTTTATCTTCCACACTCGAATCCGGATCAAATTTTATTGGAGGAGCATCAATTCCACTTTGAGCAGTATATTGATTAGTCTTTGTTAATAAAGTATCCAAAACACTATTGGTTAATCTTGTTGGAGCTAAAGATCTAGGGGTATCAGTAATAGTGGTTGGACTTTCAGCAATTTTTTGTGCAGGCGGAGGAGTGATATTGACAGTGTTAATCATTGGTTTTAAGTTATTGGGACCATTAATGCTATTTTCTAGTCTCGAGATACTAATCAGTTGTTCCTTTTCCTTTTTCATTTGCATCAATTTGAGAGTAAAATTAGAAGCACCAGAATCATTTGATTCATCAAAAACTCCGGAATCATTATTACTATCACTTTTCTTGTCATTGAAAACGGATTGAGAGAATGGTATGAAAGCATCACTATCATCTTGATGAATAGAATAGTCATGTAATCGATGATCAGTTTCTATAGGGGAGAGTTCTTCGCCATCTTGCATTGAATGATCATGAGAAACATCATAATCAGGAGTTGATGCTTCTTTGACATCCTCACCAATATTTTCGTCAATTTTATCAAAGTTATTACTATTTTGGAAAGGAGTATAAGATTGAGAAAAATCAACAGTACTTTCACCTAATGGCACAGATGAATCAATAGAGGTAACTCTGCTTTCTTGTTTTTGAGGAATTGATTGATTAGAAGATGAGGTAGGATCAGTTATTTCGATATCTTCAAAAATGTCCCTACTTTTCCGAACACCAGAAGCTTGTTTAGAATCATTCATATAATCACCAATTGTAAATTCATCTTTCGAAGATTCTCCACCATTGGATGATTCATTTTCTTCAGCAATTTTGGCAAATGATTTTCTTTTGATAGAGTCACGATTACCATTGAAAGCATTATTGACATTCTGTCTAACAGTATCTAAAATAACATCATCATAGTATTTATCACTGCTTGAAGAGACTGATCTGTTATTATTATTGTCAGTTCTATATTTGTTATAAAGCTTATGATTGTCTTTAATAATGGTTGATGGAGTTCTATCTGGTGGTAAAACGGAATCTAAAGTATCTTCGAAATGAGCCGCCGAAAGATTTTTCTTTTGCTCTAATCTTGAAGGAGAAACTGGAGCAGCACTAAAATCAAATCGATTAACTGTTGAATTAGAATTATCAATAAAAGCTTCTAAAGCTTTTTCACTAATATTTTTATCAACAATATTTAAGTCTTGCATTTTAACATCAAGATCACCCGATTCTTCAGCCTCACTATCGATTAATTCACCATCATAATTAACATCTTTATCTTGTTTTTTAGTCCGTAGTTTTGGAATAGCAATAGAAGCTTGAGGATAAATTTCTGAATCATTTCCAACATTTAAGTCAGCAAAGTTAAATTGGTTGCTATCAGAATCATTACTTGAATGATGGAAATATTGTAAATCTTGTTGTAAAGATTCAGATTGGGGTAAATTGGCAGGCATTGGAGGTAAAGGCTTTGGATGTTGCGAATGTTTGAATGGAACAGGAGCAGCATCAGAAGGATTAGTAGTGCTAGTAGAAGAAGGTTTCCAATTCAATTGAAAATTGGTAGCAATTTTTTGAGCTGAAGAACCTCCACTACTAACTGATTGTTGAGAATTAGAATTTCTGAGAGAATATTCATCTTCACTACTGAGTTTATCATATTCCACTACCACAGGAGAATTTTCAAAACAAACTTTCTTGTCATTTTGTTGTTGTTGTTGTTGTTGTTGTATTTTTTTGACACTTAATGAAGATTTTAGGGGAAAAGGAGAGTTTTCATCATTATAAGTTGGCTGATATTCTTTATTTTCAGGAATAGATTCAAAAATTACTGAGCCATTTCTTTTAGGAGCTAGTTGTTGTATTGATTGATCATTGGTTATATCTGAATAACGGTGATGTTAGTACTTCCATGGTCTGGTCATTCATAATTATGGATCAAAAAGTAGTTAATTAAAAATTTTGATCCGTTCATAAACAAACAAAATTGAATGAAAAAGAACTGGAATAATACGAAGAATCATTTTCACTTACCACTCATAATCAGAACAGAAGGCTTGTCAGATCCTGTATCCATGATGACTGCACGGCGTTCTAAATGGTTTGCTGGCTAGAAGTGGAGTCGAGGAGTTGGAAATGGTTTGGTTGGTCTTTCTGTTTTTTATTTTTTCTGTTTGTTTGTTTACATTTTACCAGGGCAGGGAGCATAACCAGTAAACATTTGCACATGACATATCACATGTCATAGTACTCTCGGGAGTCAAAATTATTGATTTTGTTCACTAAAATCGGTATTGTGAAAACGAGGATTTGGCAAAATAAAAATAGGATCTAACTTACTTCTCCTGTGTTCGGTAAACAAATATTATACTGTTGAAAAGTCAGCAACTGATATTACATATTTTAATTCAGGAAATCTGATATTTTACAAATTCTGAGATACCAAACACATGGGTCATCGATCCGCAGAATTTTTTTTTTTTTTCACACAAAATAATTCAGAAGCAATCAAAGTACCAAAAAATACAGACTAACTTGACCCAAACAATGGAAAGAATTTTGGGAAATATATATCTTGGCTCATATCAACCTTTAGCCGTCGGTGTTGATCTTACCAAGCTGAATATCACACATATTTTATCAATTATAACTGGAGATCTTCCTAGATTTGTTAACAATTTTCAACATTTACAAATTTGCATTGATGATTTAGAAGACGTTAACATTATAGAACATTTTGCCAGAACAAATGCTTTCATAGATGAAGCTATTGATAAAAAGGAAGGGATATTCATCCATTGTTCCCAAGGAGTCTCACGAAGTGTAGCATTTCTTGTTGCTTATTTGATGTATAAATACAAGTTATCTTTAAAAAATTCTCTTTATGCAGTGAAAAGAAAAAGATCAGGAGCTCAACCCAATGATGGATTCATGGAACAATTGAGAATATATGAAGAAGCTTTACAACATGTGGAATATAAATATCAGCAAATTGATCTACAAAATGAGGAAAAATATAGAGATTGGGTTTTCAAAAATCAAATGGAGGATGATGCTGCTAGAGAAAAATTCTTAGGAAATAAAGAATCATTCAAGACTTTCAAGCAAGATGAAGGTTTGATTCTTCGATGCAAAAAATGTCGTCAGGTTGTTGGAGACAAAGACTGTATTGTTGAGCATGTTCCCCCATCAGAAGAATCCCGACATTCAAAATTTTTCACCACTAGTGGGTATAGCAATAGGATCATTGGGGTTGAAAATGCCCTGAAATTCTGTTCCCATAAGTTTGTGGAACCTCTAATTTGGATGCAAGAAGAACTAATGAAAGGCGAACTATTAGGGAAATTACATTGTCCAAATGAAAAATGCGGCACAAAAATTGGAACTTATAGTTGGAAAGGCTCAAGATGTTCCTGTGGCCAGTGGGTTGTGCCAGGGATTAGTTTGCAAACAGCTAAAGTTGATGAAATAAATATAACTAATACTTTGCAAAAAATGGAAAAAGTTAGACAAATTCACGATTAATTCACAATTTTTTTCATTCATGATAATAACAATTGTAAGTTTTTATCGATATCATCGATCAAACTATTGAGTGATTGATAGGTTTACAATTTTGAAATTCATGCTAGAAAGATCTGTGATCCCAGATGAATAACCTGAAAATAATGCAGTCAGTGTTTCATTATAACTAATAGCATCTTTTGAAGTATAATTGGTGTATGTGAGCAGGTTTGCTGTTTCTCCATAGAAAAATATTAATGAACTGAAAACAAGATGATTCACTAGAAGCTCAAAAGTACTCTATAAAATACAGTTTTTAATTTGGAGAGTTGGTTGCCATGATCAATAGGTGATTGCCAATCCTTTACAACATACAAATAAAACACAAGACGTTATTAAATGCAATAGGTATCCCTGTCTATAAAATTTAATTTTCTTCTTCGTTACGTAATCTTGCTTCTTCAACCAAATTATCATAATCAATTCCATAGTAAATGATAGCACATTGAATTAATCCAATGACACTAAGTCCACTACCAACTCCTGCCCACAAACCAGCAATTCCCCAACCATACGTGAAAGTTAAAATAAATGAAGCAGGAACTCCATAAATGTAATAAATTCCCAAATTTAACCAACTACCAATTTTTTGCATTCCCATTCCTCTTAAAACTCCCGAAGAAATTGCGGTAATTTCATCAAAAATAGAAATATACGCAATTAATGGTAAGTTTTTAGCAGTTAATTCCACAACAGATTGATCAGAAGTGAAAAATGTTGGAATGATATGTCTTCCAAAATAAAGAATGTTAAAATTAATCAAAAATGCCAAAAATACTCCAAAGAATAATGAAATCTTGACAGTTTTGTAACACATTGATGCTGGCAATCCTGCCCCGATAAGATTGGCAACTCTTGTAGAAGTAGCAATCGAAACCCCAAAAGGGATTTGGAATGAAATCGAACCAACTGAAGCAATAATTGATTGAGCAGCCAAGGCTTCAGTAGAAATATGAGATGAAGAAAAGGTAAGAATTTCAAACGCCAAAAGTTCTGCTAAGCACATGATAGTTCCTGGAATAGCAAGACGAAAAATTATTCCCCAATTTTTTAATAATGCAGAAAATTTCAATCTAGGCCAACATTTCAAAGGATCATTTGGGTTGATCATTCCTGGAGCAATTGTTAAATCTTTTCTAGCTTTCCAGGAAGCAAATAGTACATAACCAAGTAAACCAAATGGCATAATCCAAAAAGTAATTGAAAGAGCAATTGGAGCTCCAATAAAACCTAAACTTGTTGGTCTAATGAACCAACAATTGAGGAAAAAGTTAATGAAAACCACACAAATCAATGTATAAGTTGAGGCAACATAAACCCCTTGACATTGAAGAAATCTTTTCCCAGTTTCAAAAAGAATATAACCAGGAATACCAGGAATCAAGTATTTCAAATATAAAGCGGCATGATAAGCCAAACTTTTATTATTAGCGGTCCCAAAAGATAAATTATGAGCAGTAGACTCTGTGGAAATTAGTAAGACAATGATGGACTCTGCGTAATTGATCCAAATAAAGGAAATTGGAACGAAAACAAGTAAAATCAAAAAAGTACATCTTTGGAAATAGGTTCCTACCAAATGATATTTACCAGCACCATAAGCTTGAGAACATAAAGTATCAAGACACGTTGAAAGACCTTGAACAATCACAAGTCCAGTGATATTACCTGTCATCGAACCTAAAGTATAAGCAGAAAGAAGTTCAAATTGACCAAGTTTCCCAATGAATAATAAAGCATTGAATCCAAGTAATGACTGTAATAAAAAAGTGATGATCAAAGGAAATGAGTTGGAAAAGACAACTTTTAATTCACTCCAACTTTTCAGACTAGTAATTTCACCATTTTCCACGGCTTCATCCCATAAATTAATTACACTTTCAATGTCTTGATTAATGGCTGGTTGATTGATAATTGGGGTATAAACTGATGGAAGAAATCTGCTAGCAAATGAAGATTGTTTACTAAAAGTTCTTCTCAAGTTCGAGTTATCAACCTCAAACCCATTATCCTTGAGAAGCCCAATCTCTTGATTAAGAAGTTCAGGATGATTAACAAGATTGCCTCCAGCGATTGAAAGCCTGCGATAATTAGTAACTCTAGAACGTGGTTTGTACAAAACATTGGAGTTGTCAAATGTATTGTAAGTTTGCCTGGAAGCAACAGATCTTAGAGCAGTAGAGTCACTGTAAGAGACGTTATCATTGTCTTCAGTGGATATTTCCAATTGGGAGAAATCCTCAGCTTCGTTAAATTCATCATCATCAACAAGGAGCTTTAAAGCAGAGTGGTCCTGAGAGGGTTGAACTCTGGATCTAATGGTGCTAACCCCAGCAATGGCTTGTCCAGACTCTTCTTCGACAGAATGGTAGAACTGGTGGTCTTGAAAAAGATGGAGGTGGAGGCGGTAGTCGTCAGAATTTTGACTGGAATGGGAGGGGCGACGAGAAGTCATGGGAGGAAGCAACGATAGCTTGAGAGAGAAAGAAAGAGGAATTGGGTTGGGATGAGAAGGGAAGCTTCTGGGACGACATTTACCGAAGGAATTGTTTGTTTACTTATAATTTTAGCAAAAAGCAAGGTTTGGCCCCATGACGTAAGCCGGTTATTTGAAGGTTGAGTTTTGTTGGGGGAAATCACTGGAACAGGCCCCACCAGGACTGGAAGACTCTATTCTGACCGGTGGGTTCCTATAGAAGTTTGCTACATTAGCTGGCTCAGTTGACTCAATTGTTGATGATGCTTCGTGGAGTCAAACCCAGACCTTTCTCAGATCCCTCAAGAACGAACCCTTTTGGGTTGGTTAGCTTTTTACATAGGTATGAGTACTTTTACTAAAAGGATCTCCTTTTCATATCTCTTATCAGACGCGATTTGCAATTAAGAGTCCAGCTTTGAAGTATTTGCTGAACATGAAAGTAAAGAAATGCGCGTCAAATGTCGGAGCAACAGAAAATGTTAACATGTCAAGAAGATTGGCTTGAAATTTCGGTTTTGTGCAATCATATTTATTTGATTACAGTATTGGAGGGATTGCATCATTGGTTGCCATGACTGAAACAGGAGACTTACTTCATTTGAGGGATTTAATTCTTTTTTACTCTCAAAAACTCTATTGTATTTTCTCAATCAGCCAATCATAACAACTGCTGAGTTAATCTAAAAGATAGCAAAGCCTTTTTTTGGGCAATAATTCTCATTCATATGAGATTATTCTACTAATTGATAACTCCTGTTGTCTGTTGTCGGGCAGTTGATTTACTCACTCAAAATTGGATCAATTTTCGATCAAAACATTTCAATCTACAAATACTCATATTCTTTTCTTTAACTTTTGAATCATCATATATATTATAAACATTAACCACCAGCTATTTTACCATTGACATCAGTGACTATACTTTTCACAAATTCAATTGATGATTGAACTCTTTTATCTTTTTCCGCCGTGGTTTTATCTATGACTTCAACATTTTCCAATCCCCAAGGTTTATTGATTCTCACTGTTCCGAATAAAGTAATGGCTTGGTTTCTGACTGTTATTTCTTCTAATGGAAAAAGTTTGGTGACTTTTTTATAAATCTCTCTACCATTGATTCCTCCAATGATTTTTAAATTTTTTTCAATAAATGCCTCCCTTGCTGCCTGAAGTCTTTCTTTTGTTTGTTGTTTAGATAATTCAATTTCTTTGGCCTTCAAATCTTCAACATTGAGTGGAGATATTTTCGGTTCAATTGTTTTAAAAGTTATTTTCTCAGGTTTATTCTTATTTTTGTTATTTTTATTTTTAGAAATAACTTCCACTGATTTAATGAACGATGTTTTTAAAATTCTATAAGTATCTTTGGTACTTTTATCCTCTACTGGTTTTTCCAGAATAATAGTGATACTACTAGTCCCCACATCATAAGCATAAACTTTCCCTTGAATAACAGTATCTAATATTGTGGTGGCTTTAATTCTTTAAATTTAGTTAGTATCTTTTTGACATTTTCGATTTGCTCTTAAAATTAATGATTGAACATACTTAACCCCCAATAAATTTTCTAGAGAAAGACCGGCCATTTTAAAAGTGAATAATTTAACCAAGAGAAGTGAAAGAATACAAAAGAGAAAGAAATAGGGCACCAATTAAGTAAGTTTGTGTCACAGTTTGTGTTTTTGAACGCTTGTTTTATTGGAAATTGACAAAAATAGTAGGTGTCACCCGGATATGCACACTGGACAAGCTAATTTTTCAACATGACAGTGGAATATTACTG
Source organism: Saccharomycopsis sp. FM-2023a (assembly GCA_037355385.1). Classification (NCBI taxonomy): domain Eukaryota; kingdom Fungi; phylum Ascomycota; class Saccharomycetes; order Ascoideales; family Saccharomycopsidaceae; genus Saccharomycopsis; species Saccharomycopsis sp. FM-2023a. Next base: position 59,484 of record JBAKFZ010000037.1, read on the forward strand.
TTTATATTGTAAGAAAATAAAAAGAGTCTCTGAAAAGAAATCTAAAACACACATTACAAACAAATACAAATTCTTGCAACTTTAAACATTATTATGTTACCAATATCTTATATATAACTACTATATTTGAAAAATATTCTTACTTTTTTTCTTCAAAGGACTAATATTTCCCAATTTACTCATTAATTGAACCTTACCTACTCCAGTTTTGGATAATTTATTCTGCCTTATAGCAACGGTTTCAAATAACATTGATTCATCTCCATCATCATCCAATAATCTTTTTGCCCCATTAAGTTTTCTTTTACCATTATTAGTAACATCATTCAGAACATTTTTCCCAGTAGCCTGTTTAGTCCTATTGTTGCTTTTATGAACTTTTGTCAATAAATCATCATTTTCCTTATCATCCTCGATCATAGATTCCTGTATCAATGCCCCAGTTAAACTTTTTCTTAGTTTATTCCTATTATTATTGAAGTTCCCACTTTTCCTTCTCTGTTTGATTATTTCTGTCAATTTTGGCGATTCTCCAATCTTAGAGTTTCTTAACGGTGAATTTCCAAATATTTTCAATTGAGGAGTTGAAGTTAACATTGATTGTTCCATTTTTTTTCGTGAAGCAATAGTCGGTGACATATAGCTTTTATTACCACCATAGGGAGATTTCGGAGTGGTTTGAACAGTAGAATCCTTGAACTTCTTCAAATATGGAGTAGTGGAAAAATCAGAGATTGCCACTTTTTTAGGAACAATAGTTGGAGCAGCAGACAAACTAATATTGGCAGAAATGTTTGGATTTCTTGTAGGAATCATGGATTTTCGCTTGAAATCTGGTGATTTGGTTTTCAAATCTTTTAATTTTTTCTGATTCAGTTGATTTATTTTAGCTTTTAAAGATTGATTTGATTTTTTCAAAGTATCAATTTTTGATTCAAACATTGCTTTTTGAGCGATGAGCAGGTGTTTTAGTTTTTCATTCTCGGATTTGAGAGAATACACTTGGGTAGGGGCTGTTGATCTATCTTTGGTTTGGGAATTCACTGCTTTATTGTTATTAAGTAATTCCTGGAGAAATAGTAATGATTGAACACTACCTCGCCTCTGAAGTTCTTTTTGCCATAAATCATCAAGCTCAGCTTGGTATTTTATCCGCTCCGAAAGTCCTATTAATATCTTGTAATCCATCTTTGTTATCTGTTACTGGTTCTTGTAATAAATTTTTTTGGTGTTTGTGTTTTTTTTTGTTTGTTTACATCTGGTCGGATCTCAAAAGCAAAATACAAGAATGTTATAAAAGAAGGGCCGGTTTCTACAAAAAAGCGTGACTATAATCCTCGGAAATAGATAAACACGAAAACAAGTTTTTCAGAATACTCTTACAAAACTTTCTCTTAAAAATTCCAATGAACAAGAGTAGGTTCGAGAAAACAGGCGAGGAAGCAATTCAAAAATAGACGTCCATTGACAAAAAGGTTTTTAAATTCTAATCCGTGATAGATTAATGAGAAGTTAAGAAAAAAGTTACTAATTATATTATTAGAATTCAACTAAAAGAGGAGAAGTAAGAAAGAGACAAAGAAGATTTTGTTTCTAATCCAAAAAAGGATGAATACCTCGTAAAACTAGTATCAAACCAGGCCTGTAATGATGCATTATCCAATCATCCGGTTCAAATTTGGAAGAAATGTAAAATGAGCTTATCACAATTTCCAACTCCACTACTCTCTCTAATATATGCGCAATTATGAATGATTGATAATCAAAAAAGAGAAGCAAAATAAGCAACAAGAATCAAAAGCAACTTGACGACCCACATTTCCTAGAAAATAATGACCATGATTCACACAAAATATTTCTTCCCATGCAAAGTAGATACTGAAAAAACAAAGAAAGTATGAATTCCATGTGCAAAGAGCTAAAAGTTTGAGAAATATAACACCGAATAAAGGAAGTGAAGATTCAAAATTTTCAGTGGTTTTCAATCCAAGAGTTTGTGGCTTAAGTTTCCCACTCAAAGTTTTCCTATTTTTCTCCAATTTGGCAGCTTTTTGCAAAGAAATGTTGGAATATCTTTATAGATACGGAAATGGGAAATCATAAGCAGTTTTTCTACTTAAGCATGTGGTAAAAAAATTTTTATAACTTTTACATACTATTCTATTTTCTTCGTGGAACATATTGTCTGACTCAATATCAACATCACAATAAATTTTAGTTTGGCCAATATCAATATGTTTCCTGATTTTGAAGGCAGTAATGGCACTGACTTCTAGATATATTTTTTGAATTTTTAGTTCACCAATAATGTGTTTAATATCTTGTTTGAACTCTTCGAACAAGATAATTGAGTAGCAAAAGACCAACCGCAAGAATAGTGATTCCTATTCTTATATGTGCTTTTTCAATATCGCTTGTTTGTAGAATTGCGATAGGCTTTTCAAGAACCCTAGTTTGTGGTTGTTGTGGAGTCATGATGTAATTTCTTTATCAAATTTGGAGAGCAGTATTGAGCAAGGTTTCCTTCTTTTTTAAATAGATTAAAATAGGTTAGGAAAAGTTGAGAATTTTCATTAAAAATGTTCTATTCTCTTGGAATTTAAAGAAAAGTACAGATATCGACGTTTATGTATTGATTTGCTTTAGTAATTATTGAAAGATATTACAATTTCTCTGAACAGTTGATGCATTGAAAATAACATTGATTTTTCAGTTACTATATAGTAGGAGATCCTTATCGGAGCCGAGAGCAATCCAGAAAGTTGAAGGATGTCTCTGTGAATTATGTTGAGTAATAGTTTGCCTCATAATGATTGGAATATCAACATCAACACTTCGAATCGTAAGGAAGATATCCAGTATGTCATTTCTACACCTGAAAAAGTTAAGCCACTTCACTGGCATTATTTTCCTCATTTAAGAAGATAAACGCCCAACCTTGATCTTCTATTCTGGCCAATTTACAATTAGTTGTAGTAGAAAGAAAGAGGAGTTTGTTGGAATTCTAAATAAAAGTTTAGCGCTAACACAAAAAGGATAAAGATTACAAAAAACATGATTTACAATGAGTTGATGGTTTATTGACAAAACTATACAAATCCCCATTAATATGAACCTTAAAGATATCGAGCTTGGGTTATTAAAAGCACATGTAAATTTGAGAATCCCAAATGACCATGCACAACTAGCTTATGCCCACGAATAAATCAAAGATTTGGAAGTCCCATCAATACATTGTTATTGCCTATTTTTTGCTTATGTAGCATATGTTTTTACGGGAGCCTAAGGCGAAATACCGAAAATTGGACCTTAACAATTATAACAGTCAACCTAATTACAACATTCGGTACTGATAGAGCCGCCGCATATTCAAAGCAAATTGAAGAAAGAGGAATTGTAATTAATAATAGATATTATGTGATCTCCCAGTAAAAGCTGCTCAACTGTGTGCAATTATTACGGGACATTCTGCGGATTGGTCAAAGCTATTTTTGACGAGATCAATGCAGCAGCCAAGGGCAAAGCGGGATCTACTAAAGTTTGGGCGGGACTTGGTTTTGCAATCACTCTTAATTTTGATGCTCACAGAATGCTTCTGAAAAAGGCCATTGATTTAAGGTACCAGTTCAAAAATTATCATCAACATGATTTGTGAACTATTAGGTGTGCTATATTTATAATAACCTTAAAACCAACTTTAATCAATAATTTATTTTCTAATTTATCAAATAGCTATTCCTATAAGAAAATTACCAAGTAGATTGTAAGCCAACAACAGTAGTATCTAATGGATTAATATCCTTAACATTTGTAAGCATCAAATTTAGTAATCTGGTGGGAGGAATTTGAAAAGTTTGGGAGAATCCTGCTGTGAAGGAGTTCACATTATTGATTAAATTTTTTTCTAGCACATCGTTTATAGTCTCAATGCTTTTGTATTTTGACAAAGTGTTGTATACCCAATTATTGTCATTTTTGTCAAAAGATTCAATCTGCCCACCCCCGTTAATGCATCCACTGGGGCAGGCCATGATTTCCACATAATCACAACCAATACCATCAGCAAACTTTGTTATTTTTGAATCATCACCTTGTCTTCTTCTTGACATCAATCCCCCTTTTCTCTTTTTGATGGTTTTCTTTAATCCTTTTAGTTCATTAATTTTTCTGATCAAGTTTTGGATATTTCTGAACCCATTAATGATAGCAACTGATCCCAATGATTGATTATTATTATTATCTATCAAATGTATTTCTTTGATATCTGAATTTCTTCCACTAATTTCTTTGATAGAAGTAGATAATTCACGAAACTTTTCATTTTTCAAATAATTAATGTAATTATGGGCATACCCACCAGATCCTGAACCAAGATTATTCAACCAAGACTCTATGCCAAATTCAAAAGAATCGGGAGAATATTTTTTTTTCAACACGTTTAAATTTTTCAATAATTCTTTTTCTCTCAAACATTCTTCAATAATATTTGATATATCCATTTTTTCCTCATTTAACAATTGAACCAATTCTTTAGCAGTAATTACGCAATCAACATCCACAAGACCATCGTCTTCCAATCTTGCAGCTTCAAGTTTTTTGTCAAAACAGGGCATAATACTTAAATGATAGATTTTTGAGATGTCTGTATTCAAGTCTTTTGCAGTACAATTTTTCAATAAACAGCCAGTAATTTGTTGGGGAGATTTAACTTTGGACATATTGGGTAGACATTCAGGATGAGTCTTTTCCACATAAAGAACGTAACCAGGACAAATACTGCTCATCAATGGGCCATTATGACTGGTATTCTTATATTCTTCAATTTCTTTGATAGATTCATGTAAACTCATCAATCTTCCTAATTCTACTCCGACAATATATTTAAAATGAAGACGATTAACAAACAACTCAATTAAAACCAAGTCTATAACATCAATGGAAATATCAAAGGCTGTGGCTAATGAGGCTCTAGATTGATGGGATATACTAACCACAAATTCATTACTTTCAGTGTTGTTTTTCAAAGCATTTAGTAGTTCTTTGTGAGAATGTTGGGCCACAAGGATTTCTTCGGCACTGGTGATACAGCCAGAGCAAGCTAAACAATCACTCAAGGAGATTTGAGCTGGTTCTAAGGATTTTTTGCTACCATCAATGAAAACTTCCAAAGCATTATCTTCCCCATCGATTTCGATCCTGGTCTTCTGGGAATCGTTCGCATTAAACTCCACCGGCTTGATACATGCCACGCTTGGCTTGATAAAATCATTAAGATCGTCACTGGATAGTAGGGCACTCATGATTGATGTTTACTGAAAAGAGATGAGATGAGGTTTGAAATTTTTTTTTTTTGTGAGTGAAATTTTTTGCTTACAAATTTGCGATCTTCATTGGCTGTTGATACAAAAACGGTGGAAAATTGTCAGAGTTCAAGAGAAATTGACCAGTAAAAGGTGAGAAAAGATAATCAATTACAAGAGATTTAATTAAAATGCAAAAAATGTATTTTTGTAAATACTCAAGAGTTTAAAAATGCAAAAATCCACCGATAAAAGTGGGTGGTGGGGATTTATAAGAGTTTTTTAGGGTTAAATTTAGTCTGGATTCAGTTATTTGTTTAATTAGCCGTTCTTTGAATTGGTAAGGTCATGGGTAATACATTTTAATTGAAAATACGGATTCCACCATAAATTGTTCTATCAAATTATTTCCATAAAGCGACTTTATTTTCATAATGAGACCACTCATGATCTTTGAACATTCATACTGGTTTGATGATTCCAATTGTTTAAAAAAGCATGTAAGCTAAATACTCCCCAATCATCTTCTAATTCTCCATAAATAACGATAAATAATATAAGACCCAGGAACGTATAAACCAATCACCAATTTCAAAAACCAGCCCAAATATAGTTCATAATCATGGGAGTTTTGTTCATCATATTGTTTATTGAATCTTAAAGACAAGAGAATCAATAACAATTCACAAATTCTTTGTATAGGAAACATCACAATGAACTGGTTTTTCTTCAAATATCTTATCCAATCAATACGAAACAAATGACTCAAGTAAGTGGTCATGTTTTGGAAAGAAACAGTAAAGATTAATAACCCATAGCTGGTATGTTTTGTGATTTTGGGATAATGAAAAATAATCACCCAAATGATGAACAATTGTTGGAGAAACGTGAATATTTTCAAGGCCAATCTGTTTCTACGATTGCCAATGATGAAGTAAGATATTAAGAACTGAGTCAAGATGCTGGCGGTGTAAAGACCTTGATAAAACTCAGCAATGGCTCCAGGCAAGAACCGTCTGCCTACCAAGGGCACCAAGATCAAGAGTCGTACCAAACAACTGGTCCAAAGAAGAAAAAGGACGAGGTTGTTGAGGAGAACAAGACGCGGAAGAATTCTTTCACGATGGTCGGTTTGGGTTTGGGGTGACATTCTTGAGTAGGTTTGAGTCCTTTGTTATGGGATGGCAATTGGTTTTATTAATTCACTGAAAAAAATTTCAGGGCCAACTCATCGCTCATTTTTCGTTTGCACACAAACATCCCATTAACCATGAAGTTCTCTTTCATTTTGCTCTTTTTCCTCACACTTGTGGCAGGTTGGTCGGCTATTGATCAGGAAATCTTCAAGGTTAACCATGAATTGACCCAAGATTTGGGATCAAACACCACCTTTTATACATGGTTAAATCTAACAAAAGGTCCTAAATCTTCTCTTGATGATATTAATAAAGCATATAGGAAACTTTCTAGAAAGATCCATCCTGATAAGATCAAACCAAATAAGTTCAGAAATAATATGAAAAAATTCAAAAAAGTTAAGAAACTTGCAACTCAAAGGTATCAAAGATTAAGTGTGGTGGGAGAAATCCTTAGAAACACTGACAAAAGAAAGCGTTATGATTATTTTGTCAAAAATGGTTTCCCTGTATATAAGAATAATAACTGGTTTTATGAAAAATTCAGACCTTCATTTTTAATGGTGATTGTTGGTTTAATTGTCATAATCAGTATATTTCAATATATTTTATCAAAGCTCCAACATGTTCAAAATCAAAAAAGAATAAACGAAATGATTTATGAGATTAAAGGTCAAGCATGGCCTAATGGAATGCCTCCAATGAATGGTAATGATAGAGTATTGAGAAATGAAATGATTAATAAAACTTTTGTGGTCAAAACTGATGGATCAGTTTTCATTCAAGATGAAAATGATAAAGATATGTTATTTAAACTTGATCCAAATGATACTGCTTCTCCTAGTATTTTTAATACTTTGCTTTTCAAGATTTTTATTGGTTTGAATAATTCTACTTTGGGAAAAATATCCTCCAATTTAATGATTAATTGGGGTAAATTTGATGAAATTAAAAAATATGATAATAGAAAAATATATGAATTAAATGAAGATGAATTAAAAGAAGAAGAAGAAAAGACAAAAAAATCAAAGAATAAAAATAAAAAGTTAGGTGAGAAAGTGGTTTTACCAAATGGTAAAACAATTAGAGCAAGAAAGAAGAATTGAAAAATGTATATCGTATCAATATTATGTGATTGAATCAAGTCAAAGATTTTTGGAAAAAAGCTTTTGCTCCTGTATTGAAATCATTACCACTGATTACTTAATTTTTTATTGTAAACAGTTCTTAGTTGGATTAACTCTTTGAACATCAATTGATTTTCTCGTGGGCATGTATCAATCTTTCTAGTAGTTTTTAGAAGTATTATTTTGCCATTACTAACATCTTACAATATTAAAAAACCAAAATAGAGCAAACTATAATATATTGATTAAATAAAACTACCAATTTTTATTTATTCCTGGAAACTTATCATTTCTTCTACTTCTTTGACTATTTGCTGAAGAACCCATCAATCTCAGTGATGTTGAATGATCATTAATTATGTTTTTATGAGTCTTAGCCCAAGGAACCTTGGTAACTTCATTGAAGTTTTCACTATTTTCATGAGGAGCCACAGTTACAGGATTAAATCTTGTTGATCTAGAGTTCATAGCAGGAAAATTAGTTGAGGTTGGTAAGCTGACGTTACTTTCAACAGTAGTTTCGAGTTCTTCATCAACTAACATTGGTAAATCTTCTCCTATTAAATTCTTCCAAGGATAGAAAACTCCCCCAAAATAAAAGTGTTGAACCACTGGGAATTTATTCAAAACTTCCACTTTATACATTTTAAGTAATCCTGACAAGATCTTTGACCAAGTTTTAACTCCCGAGATATCATATAAAATAGGGGAAGTTTCCCAAAATTTCCCAATTTTAACTTTATTAATAAAACTTATTCCATTAAAATAAAAATTTTTTGTTTTAAACAATGAAACGACTTTTTGATCAGTAACAGAGCTTGGTGAAGGAATTATTAAATGTAATTTATCACGATTATGATGTTGATTACTATCCATGGCCAATTGTGAAGCACCTAATAAATAAATAAAATGGAAATGATCATCCAAACCCCAAACTCCATGACTTCCTGCTGGTTCAAGAGTATAAGTTAAAATCAATTTTCTAACTAAATCATAATATTTTCCAAAAATTATAAAAAATTTGACACCATCCATATTAATCAATACATCACTTATCCATAAAGTACCAATCCAGGCAATAAAATTCAATTCATGACCAGTACCATAATCTAATCTAATCTTTGATCCAAAACTATTAATTAAATAATATTCAATCTCTTCAATTAGTCCATTAGAATTTGGTCCTTGATAAATTTTTTTTTTAATCAAGTAATCTTTTAACAAATTGGGAATGATTTTTTCAATTTTTGTAAACCAATCACGATAAGATAAATTTCCATATCTTCTAGGACCAGGAATTGGAGGGGTTTCATCGATTAATTCGGATAACTTGTTTAGTATTTCAATTATCATGGAAAATTTCTGATCATTTTGTTTTGTTATTAAAAGTTTTGACTTCTCTTTAAAATCCATTTCTTCATCAAATTTTGGTGGTAGTTTCTTATTATTTAAGGAATGATGTTCTGGTTCATTTGATGAGACAATGGATGGATCCAATACTCCCTCGGGACATTCTTTTTCAGAAGTCAAATTTAGTATTTGAATAATGATTTTGATCAAATTCTCATGAGCCAAACTGGTTTGAAATAGATCGGTTCCTGCGGTATTATGGATTCTTTTCACGGGCGACAGGAAGTCGGGGTGGTCTCCCAAGGAATCAAAGATCTTGGGTTCGTCAATCATGGGGTTTTATGGGATTAATCAGTCAACGCTTTGAGATTTGTTCTCTTCATCTTTAAATTAAATGTTGTGGAAATCAGCTTTAAATGCAGAATTATGCGATATTCTGCAAGTATCACATTACAGTGCTTTTGACAGCTCAAATTTATATTGAAAACACTCAAATTCATTATATTGAAACTGTAAATTTCGGCGAATTTTAGAGATTGAATAGGCAATTTTGTGCATTAGAACTTGTCAAAATGACAATTTTCCAGTTGTTTTGGAATAGTTTTCAAAACAAGTTTCTTTTCAGAAAAAGTTTTTGATTCAAAATCGTTTATTTAATAAAAACCTGGAAAAAATGCATAATCTTCAAAAACTCAGAAAACTCCTTTAAAATTGTGCAATAAAAACGGGAATTTCAGTCTCTCAAAGTACTAATTTGTTAATATTAGAAATAAGAACTCGATCTATTAAATTTTCTTTGAAGTGTTGCAAAACTCACTGAAAACTTCACAAATTCGTAAAATTGGTCATGACTAACTGCACAAAAAAAACGTGAAAAATTTCCCTCGAAAAATAAATAATCAAATAAATGAATCATTTAACTTTCTCTCTTTTCTACTATTCCTCGAACTCATATTATAAAAAATGTCTTCTCCTCAACCCATTAGTTTGAACAAATTGTCTGTTGAGTCAAATGACAATGCAGTCAGCACTTCCCCAACTCAAAATTATTTGTCTACTTATTCTGCTAATCGTCGTCAGTCTTTGAAACCAGTAAAACCTTTAAAACCTTTTATTAAAGGAGATATCAAAATTTTATTGCTTGAAAACGTCAATAAGACTGCCATCGAAATTTTAGAACAACAAGGTTATCAAGTTGAATTCCATAAGACTTCATTGCCTGATGATGAATTGATTGAAAAAATTAAAGATGTTCATGTCATTGGGATTCGTTCAAAGACTAAATTAACCGAAAAGATTCTTAAACACGCTAGAAATTTGGTGGTTATTGGATGTTTTTGTATTGGTACTAATCAAGTTGATCTTGAATATGCTGCTGAACATGGGATTGCAGTTTTCAATTCTCCATTTTCCAATTCAAGATCAGTTGCGGAATTAGTTATTGGAGAAATCATCTCTTTAGCTCGTCAATTAGGTGATAGATCAATTGAAATGCACACTGGGACTTGGAATAAAGTCAGTAATAAATGTTGGGAAATTAGAGGTAAAACTTTGGGGATTATTGGTTATGGTCATATTGGTTCTCAGTTATCCGTTATGGCTGAAAGTTTAGGTATGAATGTTTTGTATTATGATGTCATGACAATCATGGCCTTGGGTAATTCAAAACAAGTTTCTTCCCTTGATGAACTCTTAAGAAAATCTGACTTTGTTACTTGTCATGTTCCTGCCACTCCAGAGACCAAAAATATGATTTCTGGTCCACAATTTTCAATCATGAAAGATGGTAGTTATTTAATCAATGCTTCAAGAGGTACAGTTGTTGATATCCCATCCTTAGTCAATGCCATGAAATCTGGTAAAATTGCTGGGGCTGCTTTAGACGTTTATCCTCATGAACCAGCAAAAAACGGTTCTGGAATCTTTAGTAATGATTTAAACTCTTGGGCAAATGATTTGGTCAGTTTAAGAAACATCATCTTAACTCCTCATATTGGTGGATCAACTGAAGAAGCCCAATCTGCAATTGGAGTGGAAGTGGCCACTGCTTTAACAAAATACGTCAATGAAGGTAATTCTGTTGGAGCCGTTAATTTCCCAGAAGTGAGTCTTAGAAACTTGGACCTTGATCAAGAAAACACGGTTAGAGTCTTATACATCCATCAAAACGTTCCGGGGGTCTTGAAAACAGTTAATCATATTTTAAGTAATCATAATATTGAAAAACAATTCTCAGATTCAAGGGGGGATATTGCTTACTTAATGGCGGATATTTCTGATGTTAGTCTTGAAAGTTTAGAAACTTTATATAAACAATTAAATGATACTCCATATAAGGTTATGATCAGATTGTTATATTAATTTACTCTTCTTTAACCTTTAAAAAACATTGATTCTTTATATAATTGGTTATTATATTTTGATTTGGTATTGATGTAAGTCTTACAGTTGTAAGTGGATGATGTTACATATTGTCGTTGAAGTACTTGCATCGTAAGCTTTTATGAACCAGAAATTTAACCATTCTGACCATCTGTTTTGAGTATTTACTAGTCTTAAGAGGAAAAAAAATCATCTCATTGTAATCTGAATCATCATACAATAATTACAACCCAATGATCATAAGCAAAACAAATAACATTAAATACGGATATACATCACCAGGGAAAGAATAAAGATTAGCAACAAATAAAATCTAAAAAGAAATCAAAAACAACAAAGATATCATCAAATACAATAAAAAAAAGATTCATAAATAAAGTTCAATTCCATTTTGGAATCATTCCCGTAATCATTCCTTGAGGTTGAATTAATCCATTATTTTGATCTAATGATAAACTTGGATCATTGGTTAAAGTTAAAGAATTCCCATTTGGTAAAATTCTTCCAATATTAGTAGTTCCTCCCATAGCCGCAACCACTGCTGCTGCTGTGCTATTATGTTGACCTGGAGCTGCCATAAGTACTGGAACTTGATTATTTGATGTTGGAACCGCATTATTGGCTGAAATCATCAACTGTGGATTATTAATGTTGTTGTTATTAGAATCGGTCATTTGTTCATTATTATCATTTTGCAGATCAGGTTTAATTGAGGGGGCAACATTACTAGTACTCAAACTAATCAATTGATTGAAAATATCATAACCTAAAGAATTTGTTAATCTTGATTTATTAGCAGTTAAAATTGTTCTAATATTTAGCAAGTTTTCATTTAATTCTGATATGCCTCCATTCAATTTATCAAATTCTCCCTGATAAAATTGTAAATCATCTTTCATTTTTTCAATACTTTGTTTTTTACGTTGACGACATTTTGAAGCTGCTAATCTGTTTCTTTCTAAAAATGATTTTCTTTTTTCATCTTCAGTCATCTCTTTTCTAGATTTTTTACTTCCATTTGAGTTGTTATTTTGTGATGATCTTGATTCAGTTGGTTTACTGATTTTATTATTTTTGGAAACATTTGATTTAGATTTAAATGAAGGTGTAGTAGGTTTATTGTTTTTATTACTTTTTTTTCTTGGAGGACTGGATTCCGGACTTGAACTAATGTCAACTGATTTTCTTTTTTTATTGGGTATCTGTTTTGCAGTAGTTTCATTTTTGATTTGTTTTTCAAGAGCATTATTCATATTGTTAACAGGGACCACTTCTCCATTATCGATAACATTATTATTGTTATTATTGTTGTTGCTATTATTACTGTTGTTGTTATTATTATTAGAATTATTATTATTGATACTAGGGAGAGTACCGGTGGGAGGATTGTTTAAACCAAGTAATTGACTCAAACCAGGAGTGAAAAGTCCACCCCCACCGCCTGGAGTAAACCCAGAGATCCCACTTATAAAACTTCCAGGAGATAATCCATGTCTAAGTCCTGATTCAATTGGAGTAAATCCACTTTTGAAGTAACCTATCATCCCAGGAGTAATTTGAGAACCTGGAGAGAAATGAGGCAAGGGTAATTTTCTAGTGCCTCCAGGCGTCAATCTATTGTAAGCCACTTGAATTGCGGGAGGAACAGTTTTATCATTTCCTGCATTATTATTTAAAGAGGTTGATGAATTATTATTAGAATTGCTCAAATCATTTTGATTGCTAGTGGAACTAGATGGGGTCCCGCCATTCAAAGAAGCCGGCTTGGAAGCAAATGATTGCTCGAACGGATTGAGTTCCAGATTCAACGAGCTTTGCATTGATGGATATTATTAACTGGTTTTATGTGAAGAAAGAAGTAGCTTGAATTAACTGAGCACGCCACAAAAAAAAGTAGGATTGATTATATTAATATGTCCCAGAACTGTGAAGGATATGATATGAGACTAATTTGGTGAAAAAAAACGAGAATTCAGTTTAAAATACTCTTGATGACTGAAATTAATGGCAAATTTGAAGGAAAAAAAGTGGTTTTTTTTTGTTTTTAATTTTTGAATTCAAGTAAAGCCGTCCGGCTCCGGACAGAAATTAATGACGTCACTTAGCCCATGGACTTCCCGCCACGGAATGTCCGCATTGTAGTTGTTTGATATAATTACAAAACGTAAATTTACAAATTAATTGAATAAATAAATAAAAGCTAATCATAATCGTCATTATAATACATGTTGTCATCAATCTCCTCATCGCTTGCCACGTTTTGTTCTAATCACCCGAATCCCATTATTATCTTTAATCGCAACACTTTTTGGACTTATATCTAAGTCATCCAGTACTTTTCTTTTTGAAATTTTACTATTATCATTATTAACTTGATCTTCTTTCTTTTTGTTGGTTTTACTTTTAGTTTTGATCTCAAATTTTTTCTCCGTAACTTTAACAGGAACCTCTTTTTTTTTACCTTCTTCTTCTTCTTCTTTTTTATTTTCTTTATTTTCTTCATTTTCTTCTTCTTCATTAATACCTATTTCCTCTCCTTCTTTTTTTGCTACTTCATTATTAATATCCCCATAATCTCCATTAACTGAATAGTCTGGATAAACATTTTGAAGTTCCGATATATATTGTTCAAGTGCTTGACTAGGAGTTGCTTTATTTTCTTTTGTAATATTAATTATTGGCATCAAATTCATACATAAATCCATTGCTTCAAGAATATTTCTAACTGATTCCGAAACTGCAAACGGTTGATCCAAATAATTATAATGTTCAAAAATTTCCTTAACACTTTTACCCTTTTTATCATCATTGGAAAGTAAACTATCAACTTGTTCCGTTCCCACATAACTTTTTATCTCAATCAATTCAGCATCAAAATACAGAATTTTAATAGTATCTTCACTAAGGTTACTTAATGCCTGAGATAAAGTCATTTCAAACCAATTGAAAAATGCAATACAAAATAATTCAATTTTGCAACTTATTTTATGAACCGCAACTAACCCACTTTTATAAAAATAAGAAACTTCAATAATCGCTGAAAGAAAAATGATTTGTTGTTGAATTGGATTAGTGAATTCTGCTGGAAAATTTGCTTCAATTTTCAACAAATTAACTTTCAAATCAATCAAATGATTATCAATCAAAGTATTAAGAAATTTGGGTATTAAAGCATAACCAGTTAAAAGTTTTCTAGATCCTTCTCTACTATCACTATAAGAAAATTTTGCGTCATTTTGCAAAAAATACTTCCCAACAATACCTTTCCAATCTAATAAAGTTTTCCAATCAATTGGTTGAGATTCTTTACTCATACTAAATCCATTTTCAGATAATTCTCGACAAAAATTAGCAAACATACTTTTTGCAGAAAGTGAAAATTGTCTTCTAAATAAATTGATAAACTCAACGTTGCTTAATAATCCATTACTCGGATTTATTAATCCAAATTCATTAGTAGTACTAAAATCTGGGGATTGATATACTGACAGTTTTTCATTATCAATATTAGAAGAAGAACCATTTTTAAAAGGACCATCATTTAAACTAATTGTATCCATCAAACTACTATTCATTTGACCATTGATATTATTCTCTAATGAGTTGATGTTGTTGTTATTATTTTCAATGGGAATATTATTCATATTTATAATATTACCCATATTCAAGCCACTTCCTATGTTCATGTTATTGCCAAGATCCATATTGGGATGAGGACTTACAACATTACCATTGAGTTTCACACCATTACCATTACTGCTTTTTCCATTGCCATTATTATTGATATTAAGTTTTTGAATTTTTCCTTCTTGAATTTTAGATAACCTTCTATTTCTAACAGGATTTTTAACTTTTTCTTCATTGATTTTAATTTCTACTGGCTTCATTCTTGGAGTATTAGAAACACTAGTATGACTGCTTTTTGGAGTTTGTCCAGGATTCAAAGGACTATTAGCAGCTCCAGTATTGTTATTACTACCACCGTTGACATTCATATTGGGTACTAAAGGGCTCCTATGAATATTTGGCAGAGGAACCCCAAAAGGTTGAGGAGTAGTCAATCCAGATTTTGGAGGGAGGAAAGGAGATTTCTGAGATGCAGGTGGGAGAGGAGGAGAAGGAATATTTGGGGAAAGATGAGACATTATAGGTTTTGGATGTTGTTGTTGTTGAGCAGGTCCAGTTTGGGGAATTGAGGTTGGCAATTGACCAGGCTGTAGTACACTGTTTGGAGGAGGAATATGCATCAATTGGGGCTTGTTGGTGTACAATTGTTGTTGCTTTGCAAAATTCTTTTGAGCCTGCTGAGTAGCACTGAGTATATTGGGGTTCATGGGTATTGATTGTGGGCCAGGACCCTGAAGTTGCAGCAGAGGAGATGGTTGACGCATTGGTGCCATGGATGAGGGTCTTTGATTTGGAGGCATCATATTATTTCTAAACATCCCATTAACGTCCATACCCATCATGGATCCTATTCCGTTAGCAGGTCGTGGAGATATGTTTTGAGGCATTGAAGTTCTTTGTTGCTGTTGCTGCTGTTGCTGCTGCTGTTGTTGTTGCTGAAGAGAAGGTGAGGTTGAATGTTGCTGAGGCGAATGATGATGTTGCTGTTGTTGATGATGTTGATGATGTTGATGATGTTGTTGTTGAAGCTGTGATCGCTGAGCAAGAAGCATTCGTTGCTCATTTTGTTTTTGTAAGTTTGAGTAAGTCTGATTGGCCTTCAAAAGGTTGATTTGGTGAGGAGATAAATTCATTGGATTCGCGTTAGCATTAAGATTGGAATTAGCAATCGAAGCAGTAGCAGCATTCATGACAGACATGACACCATTGTTGGGACATAGCACTGAATTTGAACCACCATTTGGAACGTTATTGAGGTTGTTTGGAGCAGGACTCATCATCATATTCATGTTGTTCATGTTCATTGGCATATTCATGGGCATATTCATAGGCATGGCAATATTCATGTTGTTCATCATGGGCATCACCTGCTGAGGCTGAGGCTGGGGCTGCGAGTGCGGCTGGCCCTGAGGAGGTATCATGGACATCATCATGGCAGAGCCTCCATTGGATGAGTTGGAATGGGAGTTGAGGCCATTATTGATGGTGTTTGCGTTGTTACTAGAGACTGAGGACGTTTGTAGTGGGTCCATCAAGGGGAAGTCATCCGGGAGCGGGATGTCCAAGTGTAACTCGAGATCGGAGCCCAAATAGTCCATCGTGAGACTGATTCAAGTGGTTTAAACAGTGAAGTGTTAGATTTGTGCTGGCTCTGTTTGCTTAATAAATTCAGTTGGTTTTTTTTCTGAGGGCGAAATTTGCAAATCGGGATTCAAAACCCACACCCAAATTCAATATCTGATACTGAAAATCACAATGGCCGCGATTCAAGACGATTATTCTCAGTTTGAAAAAGCATTGGCTGTTTGGAAAGACCTTTCCTTGCCCCTGGTGCAAAAACAATTGGATTCTCAGGCGGTGCAAATCAAGGAGAACCAAACAAGCTTATTGGTGTCCAGAAAAGATCTTGCCACCAAGACAAAAACTTTCAAAAAACTCCCTGATAGTGATAAATTAGACGAGATTAAACCCTTATTGAAAGCCTACCAGAATGAGATTGATAACCTCACTCAAAAATCCAAGTTTGTGGAGTCAGTGTTCTTTGATCTTTACAAAAACATCAGTGAAGCCCCAGATCCTACTCCTTTATTAGCCAATGCTTTGAAATCTTTCAAGATTTCAAGTGATATTAGTTTTTTACAATTGGAAAATCAAGAATTAAAAGACA
Organism: Saccharomycopsis sp. FM-2023a; assembly: GCA_037355385.1. Lineage (NCBI taxonomy): Eukaryota > Fungi > Ascomycota > Saccharomycetes > Ascoideales > Saccharomycopsidaceae > Saccharomycopsis > Saccharomycopsis sp. FM-2023a. The sequence goes on from JBAKFZ010000037.1 coordinate 76,573, forward strand.
AGTTGGACAGATTCAAAGATTATGAGATTATTAAATCAAAATTGATTGATGGTGAACAAAAACATGCGGAGAATTTGAAAGTTAAATTACTATTAAAAGATGACGAATTTAAAACTAAATTAGATGAAATTGAAAAATCTCACAAATTGTCAGAGAATGATTATCAAAGAAAAATCAACTCTTTAACCAAACAAGTTTCTGAATTAAAAGCTTTAAATGAAATTTCTAAGAAAAAATTAAAAGCTCAAAATTTGATGTTAAATAATGACGAAGATGACGATGAAGAAGATGAGGAAATTGAAAAATCCACGGAAACCACCAATAACAATGAAGATAATGAAATTAGTTTGTTAAATAAAGATTTACAATTTTCTAAAAAAAAAATTGATGAGTTAGAAAAAAGAAATTTAGAATTAAAGGATTCTTTAAACAAAGTTCAAGATTCTATCAAAAATGATTCAACTAATAAAAAATTAATTGAAAAAAACTTGTCATTAGAACAAAAAAATTCCATTTTATTAACCAATTCAAATAACGACAAAAGAAATATCAAAAAACTAGAGACTGAATTAAGTAACTTAAAACTGCAATTGATGAATAAAGATTCAACAATTAATGATTTCAAAACAAAACTTGTGAGTTATAAAGATTATGAAGAAATCAAAAATGAATTAAACGTTTTAAGGTCACTTGAATTTGATGTTGATATTGATGATGAAAAAAATCTTGATCATACATTGATGATTAGTAATAAAAAGCTCAATAATGAATTAGTAGAACTTAGAAATAAAAATAATGATTTAACAAAAAAATACAACGGATTATTAAAATCTTTTGATTTGAAAATCAAAGAACTCGAAAATTTGAGAAAAACTAATGAAAAGCTTGAAAATGATATTTCAAATGTCAATAATAATAATAATAATAATACTGATCACTGGGAATCTATGAGTATGATGAGTGGATTCTCCAAAGCTTTACCAAGAGGTAATAGTAGTAACTATGCTCCATCAACTAGATATCCTAGTAATTCAGGGAGAATTTCTCCTGCTGCTTCAATCGCGGGATTTGACCAATTTGAAACTGGCGTTGGAAATAATAATAATAATTCATTATTACCAATAATTACTCAACAAAGAGATAGATTCAAAAATAAAAATGTTGAATTAGAATCAAAATTAAGAGATAATATGAAATTAATTACAGAATTAACAAAAAAAAATAATACCTATCAACAAAAAATCAATAGTTTAAGTACAGAAATTAAATTCTTACAATCTCGTCAGCAAGTTACTAATCAATCTTCCTCAACTCCAAATGTAACTCCATATGGCGATCAATTTACTAGTTCAACTTATGATGTGTTATTAGATGATTACGAAACATTTACTTTTATTACAAATAATCAAATTCTAAATAAATTGAAAAACTTATTAGGTTCAGAAAATACCAAAAAATTAGATCATAAATTATCATCATTAGAAAAATTTTTTTATGGAGGTTTAAAAATTATTTTGATGAATCAATATACCAGACTAAGTTTTATTATTTATTGGTTATTGATTCATAGTTTGATATTACTTTCCATTTTTTCAATTTTGAAACCATCATCGATTAGTTCAACTAGTGCATCATCATCTTCTTTATCATCTTCAACAACAAACTCTGATCCAATATTAGCAGCGGTTGCCGCAGTTGCGGGAGGTAGTAATAATATTAAGGCAATACCAAAAGATTCTATTAAAATTGCTTAAAATAAGTATAATGTTGTAATAGTTTACGGTGACAGTAGGTAATCAAATCTTTTATTCCAAAGGTAAGGACAATCACCTTTTATATAAGAAGCACTTATGCAATCAATGAATCGTTTCAATAATAATGAATATTTGTTCGAAACAATGACTTGTAAGATCAAATGATTAAGAACCATGTTTGATGAATAGCTCGTTGAAGACAATTTTTTCCATGATATAAGGCACAACTAACACAATTTAACAATGCTACGTAACTTCCATGATTATGATTAGAAGGTATTACTCAATTCCAAGATTTTAATAATTTTGGACAGCTCAATAAACTGTGTAACGGGTATATTATAATATTAGGATCAGTTCATTAGCGACAATTCTAAACGTGGTCTTGATTTTCAAGAAAAAGAACTTGATAGTTTTATTTTTTTTTGAATATTGTTTTTTTAACTCCTTGCTTGTTTTGCAATTGGCAACGAGAATTTTTTGGTTTGTCACGATTTGATTGATCAATGAAAATTACAAATAGTTTTTTTCAAGTATGATTCTGTACCGGATTTGTATTATTATTTGAAGTACTAATATTATATTTCATAATCAAATTGACTAATATTATTAGTTAAATACCTTATTAACTCTAATATAATATATTTAATTACTTATTTTTATTGAAAAAAACACTTGGAGGAGTAACAGTACCTAAAGCTCTAATTGCTTTTTTATTCAAAAATTCCATTCCAACTTGATAACTAGCATTAACCCAACCAAAACCTTCAGTTGCTACTCCTTTAAAATCTGCTCCTTGATTACCATATTCAGCATCGACTCTATGTGGATCAGTTGGTTTTGTAACATCATATTTTTCAACAACAATTCCATTATAATCAACAAATGATTTTGTCATAATATAAAGCCATCTATAAACCAATCTTCTAGCATCTTCCCCATAACCATATTTGGCTAAACCAACCCAAACTAAAATTTGTTGTGGAGCCCAACCATATGGATAATCCCATTGACGATTTGGTCTATGAAGACTGATATCACCTCTTGATTTTTTTGTACCTGCAACAAGTCCTCCTAACTCTTCAAATTTGATTAAAGAATACTTAACTAATTCTTCTGCTTGTTGTTCAGTTGCACAACCTGACCAAAGTGGCCAAAATGCAGTTGCTGATTCATAATTACTGTGTTCATTTAATTTAATATCATAATCATAAAATAAATGATCTTTTGAATTCCATAAATATTCTGTCATGGAACTTTTTCTTCTTAAAGCTCTTTCAAACCAAACTTCTGAAGTTTCAATTTCTCCATATTCATTGGTTAATTCTCCATTAAAATGATTATCAATTGTTTGAGCAATATCAATTTCATATTTATATAATAAAGAATTTAAATCAACGGTTGCCATTCTTGAAGCTCTACCATCTAATCTATAACTTGTATCATGACCAGATTCCCTAACTGCTCTATCATTTAAGAAATATTCATCTAATTTTGGTTCTTTAATTAATCCATCATTATATTTTATTTCAAATTCTTCAAAATTTAAATTATATTTTTCACAATATGGTTTTAATAAAGCATGAAAATGAGTTGATTCAGTTTCTGGTGGGATTCCAATTCCATCGGGATGATAACACGATAAACCAGTTTTTTCATCAATTCTTGGTTTAGCAGTCCAAATAGTTTTATATTCTTTCACTGCAGCAACCATTGATCTATATAAAAAATCTTTTGCTGCAATTGGATTATCACCATTACTAATTAATTTGTTATAAACTTTCAAAGCCATATCAGTTAAAAATGGAGGTTGAGAACGACAAAGATAATAAGTTCTATTTGCATTTAAAATTTTGCCATAATATTTAATTTCAAAGATAAAATGCTCAACCATTCCTTTCGCTAAATCAACTCTATCATCAATTAAACAACCCAAAGAAATCATATAAGAATCCCAACCATATAATTCATTAAATCTACCACCTGGAACAACATAAGGTAAACCTCTAAGAGTTGTCTTTTTTTGCTTGATTGAGAAAGATTTTTCTGATTTTTTATTTGTTTTATCAAGATATGCTGATTTGAATAAATTTTCTGCTTCATCAGTTTCTGACTCTTCACTTTCATTATTTTTTTCTTCAATAACTTCTTCCATTGCTAATGATAATAAACCAGGTTTATCATTAATTGATTTAACATATTCAGGAGTAATGATTTTTGGTAAAATTTCAATTTTTAATTTATCATAATTTTTTGCCACATTTTGAAAAAATTCAATTTGCTCATGACAACTATGAGGAACGTAAATTCTTGTAAATTCAGCCGGAATTTTGGTATCAAGGGCCATTTCCATCAAATTATCCGCGCTAACTCTTCTAGTTAAGTTATTCCAAAATTGAGTTCTAATCAATCTTTGTAATCTGCTGACTGGATTTTCATTCAATCTTGCTTCATCCAAAATCATTTGATTTCTTCCCATTCTTTTAGCAATGGTTAATTCTTGTAATAAATTACTTAACATATAAGTACCTCTAATATCATATTGATTATAACCATTGGAATTAGCAGTACCTAATTTTAAGACTTTTGGACCAGTATCTTCAATAGTGATTTGTCCATTACTATCGGTATCTTCGTTTTTCAACAAAGTTTCCAAAGTACCATCAATATCTCCAATTAAAAATCTTCTAGCTCCATGAGCCAAATCATCTTCACTGGATCTTCTTTTGATAGGAACATTAGCCGCTTCAAATACATGTTCTTGTTCAATCAAAGTATCATCAACAAATTTGCGAGATAAGTTTTTTGGAAAAGTTCCACTGAAAGTTCTACCTCTAATGACTTTTGAATTCTTCTTTAATTTGGATGGATCAGTTTTGGCGCCATAATAAATTTCAGGAGCTGAATATGGATCAACGTTTTCCACACTTCCAATCGATGAAGTACGAGAATGGTTGGACATTTTCTTTGTATTCTTGACAGGCTGGTGATATATTGCGATGAGATGAGCAGATATGAAAATTGGTGGATTGAATTAATTTATCTGACAAATGAAAGAGTTAATTTATGCTCTTTAGTCGTGTGTTTTAAGAAATTAAAGAATTAATTGAAGAATTAATTGAAAGAAATTTCAAAAATTGGGAAAAGTGGAAAAAGCTGGAAAAAAACTATTTTTGTTATAACAAAAAGACTCAAAAATGGGGTAATGAGGGTCGATTCTGGGGCTCATAACAAAGCGTCTGACAGATTTTTCAACATTTCCTTCATTAAACTACCGAAATATTAAAAAAGAATATATTGGAACACTGTAAATAACCAATCTATACAAAACACAACAAAGTAAACTAATCCATTAACAACTCACAACAAACATTATACATCGTAACACAAACCCACCAACCAATAGCACAACTTCCGATAAATCTATCAACTTTCCAGCCCCTTAATGGAACCATGATCATGTAAAACATGATGATTCCAAATAACCCCACACTACTAACTTTCAAACTTTGACTGATCTCAAAAGTCAAGTTTTCTAATCCGTTTTTCAATATCACAATGATCCCATTAACACCAATTCCCAATAAAATGTATAATAATGGACTCCCAAAACAAGCTCCTAATCCGGTCATGGCAGAGCCCAAATTAGCAAACGCCACATTGCTTACCATATCTCCAATAGAATTCCCCAAGGCAAATAATGTAAGACCAAGTAAAGAGGGAGAAATCAGAAATTCTTTACCAATGTTTGATAAAATGTTGATGACTAATGAAGAAATCAAAGAGATCCAAACAATGGAATTAACGAAACCCAAGGACAGAGTTAAGGTTCTATATTTTTTAGAGTTAGATAAATTTGTTGATTTTTTTCTCAATAGTAAAATATAAGTAAGAATTAATAATAATATCGATAAACTTGACAGAATCAAATAATCAAAAAATGACCAAGATAATTGATTCAAACCGAGATTGAATAACCAAGGGGTTAAAGATATCTGAATGACTAATAATTTTTTATGAACTTCATTATAAGATTTTGAATTTAGTAAAACAATTTCTGCATTATTATAACATGGAATCGTCAAAGTTAATAAAAAACAAGGGATGATATTCCCCAAAACCATATAATTGGTTAAAAGTTTTTGCAATAAAGTTAATCTGGAATTTTCTTCATCAGAAGTTTGATATTTGAATAAATGGAAAAAGGGAAATAGTAAATCTGTCAAGGTTATTGATAATTCATCATCATCATCATCTTCTTCTTCTTCTTCTTCGATCAGCTCACTTTGACTATTTGGAATTGCATGTTTCTGAAAAGTTTGATTTTCATGACTGATGGAAAAATAATCAGTTTCTAGTTCAGTAGTTTTACCAGGACTTAATGCTAAGATATCAATATAACTTAATCTAACATTTCTTGGTAAATGAAGTAACTTTGAATCACTAGATAACAATCTAGCTTCATCCATTAACCTTGAATCACACTCATGATGGTTACTACTAAAAGTTGGTAATATTGAATTGGAATCATTGATGGAATCATAAGTTGGTAAAACGTCAACACTACTAGAAGTTTTAGTGATACTAGGACGTTTTGGAATAAAAGAAGAATTGGGTAATAAAGGCATGATTTCTTCATTTTCCTCAAGAGTGTTTTGATTTGATGTTAAAGAGTCCCTTGATTGATTTCTTAAAAGTTTGGGTAAAGGATCAATAATAATATTTTTCTTGTCAACGTCAATATAAATTTGATAACCTAGATAACTGATATAACAAACAATCATGGCCCCGCATTCAAACAAACTCAATTTACCGTCATTAACAAACCAAATGGCCAATCCAACAGAGATTGCAAAAAAACCCAAATCATACAAGAATTGAGATTTATCATTGATTTCAAATGGTTGGATTATCCCCATTAATCCAATCACCACACTAATACACAAAAACCCCAGTCCTAGCAATTCCCCCAAGGATAAAGTGGTAAGATCATTATTGAAAGAAATATAAGTACCAAAAAGATCGGGGGCACTGTTACCCAAGGCAAGTAAAGTCATCCCCAGGACTTTTTCCGAGATTTGGGCAACTTGGGATAAATGAGATAGGTTGGGACATAAGAAGTCTCCTGAAGTGTTTCCCAAAGTAATAAAAAGAATGGTTAAACCGAATAATTGAGTAAATAGTTCAAAATAATCGTGAGATTTGACAGTATCATTTTTAAAGATTCCGTTGGGATAATAGTAAACCAACATCCTGATTGAAGCCCCAAGCAAACCCCCGATAAGAAGTAACAGCCCTGCTTTCAGGATGTTACTACCGTTTCTTGGAAGTTCCTGTGGTCTTTGGTGCTCTTCCTCTTCGTTATGGAAAGGTAAGTGCAATGGCAAAGATTTGTTCATTTTTTATGATATTGCCATACTTTAAGCCAAAGACGTAACTGAATTTAGTGTTTAATTGTCAAAGAAAAGTGTTTTTGATCAACAATCAGAGCTTTTTGGAATGTGGTAAATCTTCAGTTTTTTTGATTTGATTTCCATTTTTTTGGATTTTGCTTCGTTTCATTGCTAAAATTCCAAGATTTTTGTCAAAATTTCGAATTTCACCACAAAATTGTCAAAAAGTTGTCAAAAAATTGTTTAACTATTTCAATTTTGAATAATAAAATGACAACTGATCTATTTGAATCAAAATTAGTTATCAAATAGTTATGAA
>JBAKFZ010000038.1:0-83827 GCA_037355385.1 Saccharomycopsis sp. FM-2023a
TTTTTTAATAAAGATTAATAAAGATTAAAAAATATAATAGTTCAATAGCTAAGCTTGTATTTTTCAAAAGAAGAAAACCCTTTTTATGGTGTAAATGGTTGAATAAATTTATTGATCCTATAGTCATTATTTATAAAACTTTACTTGAATACTTCGAAATTTTTCCTCTTATGGATGATCGGTTGGCCGAAATAGTTTTTCAGTTAATTGGAGTTTAAATTTTGAGGAATCAATATTGAGGTGGGTGAGTAAGTGAAAATTTTCTTTGTTTACATTCTACCAAATTGAAAATGATTGAGTAAAAATCAGTTTCAACGTAATAATATCCAGATTTTATAAATTAACCAATTAATTAAAAATGTTTCAAATGATCATTTAAAAATTTAATTAGATCTTACATCAATGTTAATATTGATCATAAAATTTTCTTACCAATGTTTCAACAGTGTCTACAAAACTTAATCAGGGGAGTTGTATATTGAATGGTAATTTCTTTTGTATTTTCATTATCACAAATTTCGTTAAAAAATTGTTTACAAATTAGGTAAAAATTTTGGTGTGTACAATTGAAAATTAATACGTCAATCAAAGAATTTTATTCATTGATCGAGTAATTGACTAAGAAACTGGTAATTGAAACACAAATAAATGTATAGAGGTCCCTATCTAGATCTAATAATTAATAATTGAAAAAATATCCACGTTTTCAAACGTACGGCCCCAAACGTTATGAATTTTCATTGTTTTTATCAGATCTTAATTATTATTGCATTTGAAGATCTGTTGATAAATATATAATATCTATAAACGAGCTTTATCAACAGGAGTCTCTCGTAAATTAATCAAATTAATCAAACTATTTTGAAGGTTTGATCTTGTACTTCACTGGATTAAAAAAATCGTGTTTTTATGTTTGTTTACTTTTTCTGAAAAATTATTTTATTTTTTGAAAGATTTTTGATCGTCATTAAGCTGAAAGATTTTATTTTTATTTTATTTATTTTACTTTTTAGTTTTCAGTAGATCAGTCATAATTATACACCTTTTGTTTTCAATTGTATTAATTAAAATTTATTGGAATAATGTGTTTGTAATTTTCGGCTTCAGAGATCCCGAGAGTAATTATCAACAAAACTTTCGGTTCTAGATTCTCTTAACATCAACAATTTTGAATCACAATTTTCGTGAAAAAATTTGAAAATGATTTGCTTGAATACTGGATTCGTAAAATATTACTCGAATATTTAAGTGATTGATCAATCATTGGAAAATGATTATCGTCAAGAAAGCTATACTACAAATAATCTAAAACTGATAATTGATGATCAAATTGAAAGGGATTACACAATCAATTGTCGAAGGAAGGAACAATTGCTTATAAAAGAAACCAAATTAATATTTTTGACAATTGAATTAAATCATTTTGAAACCTCTTTATGATAGTCAATCCAGAGTTTTAATCCTTGATTATGCAGTATTTCAACATCAACGCTTGAACGTTGAAAATTGTAAAAACTGTTATATTGTCAAAAGTATTCACAAATATAACATCTAATAACAAAGAGCAACGACTCGTATCAAAAATGCCTTGCGAACAACGTGAAACTGTTCTTTCTTCTAGTTATAATTCTCTTTATTAGTGGAAGTGGACTCGAAATGTAGATTCTAGCCACAATTAACAGTAAACTATTATTCATGATTAATAATGTGAGATAATGTCTACATATGCTCCAGCCACTTTATTTTCTTTCGATGAAGTAATTGATCACCGGTGTAAATTATTAGGTTTGATAAGTCAATTGAATGTCAAATATTAGAAATTGACACAAAATTTATAGTCATCACTTAATTACTCCAAACTCAACTTCAAGTGATTTACTCTCACTAATTTCATAAATCATTTTAAGACTATTTAATAAGTTTAGGAGTATATTCAAAAGTTTAATTCAGGACAAAGGTGAAAAAAAGATAGTAGTTGTAATCAGTCTGCTTTTGTCTCGAACCTATAAGGCATCAAAATTCAATTATTGACATGTTATTTTGGTAAAATTAAAATTCAGGTAAATCTATAATCTTTCTGGTAAGATCCCTGGGCAGCTCAAAGAATATTCAATCAATTGATTGTTATTCGAAAATTGCATAAAATATGCCCTACAAGATGAAAATCTCACCAAAAGAAGATTTCAAAACACTGAATTTGATCATAAACTGATCTTTGTATTGTTTTAGTCACCTCATCAATTCATGTAAGTGATAATCAGGAGACAAAAAATAGTCTCAGATTAACGCTGTTTATTCATTTTTTCAACAGGAAAGGAATTTCGCAATTTTCCCTTGAGTTTGAGTTTTGAGTCGAATCACTAATGGGGAAAATCTCAAATCATATGAGGCGCCAATAGAATAGACCTGAGACAAAATTCATCAATCGCTAAATTACTGTATGCGATTTAAATAGGCTAGAGATTCGAATTGGATAGAGATTGGATCAATATATTTTGTGATGACATATAGAAGAATGTTGATATTGTATTTTTGGAAATTTTGATAGATTAGCTTTAGCCCTAGAAAAATGTCGATTCTGAGTTGTTTGATAAAAATACTAGTAAAAATTTGTTCAATCATATTATACTTTACTCCTCTTGACATTTCAGGAATGGTTTAACATTCGCAGAATTTAGGAGAATGTGCTTTTTGTCGAGGAGAGCTCGTAATTGAGGAATACTCACTAAAATGAGTGTTGACTAGCAGTGACTAAAAGCTATTGAGTGATGTTTAACTTTTAATCTATTATAGAGAGTTACTTATGAATATTCAGATGAACAATAATAATTACAGTAATATTAGTTTTTTGTTTGTTTGCAATGTCTGGAGTGTTACTTGTAAGTACTATGACTTAATTAAGTCAAATTTGAGAATCAGGAGTAAATTAATTTAAGTCCAGAAATAGTGGTACACCATTCTTGTAAGCTCATGTTGAAAAGTGGGAAGTCTGTTTTGTGAATATCATGATTCTTGAAAGAAAACAGCTTTGTGTCCGCGATCACTTTTCTTTTCGATGGATTATTCTCAAAGAGGTTATTTGAAATAACGTTACAATTTGTAACAAATGTTTTAATTTATATTATTTATTTGAGTAAAAAAATACCACATTGCAATTAGCTTTACAGGAATTACACCATAAAGTTATCTAATCAACCCTGATTTACAGTGACTACTATTAAAGTTGTTTAACAACAAATGGATAATAAATGAAAAAATTGCATAAAGGATTCTGTTGAAAAAGCTGAATTGAAGTGGTTGGTGAGGTATACAAAAAAGGGTAAAATAACAATAGGCAAATAAAACGATCAATCAATCAAACTAATTGATTATAAAAGTTTCAAGCGGTTGATCATTTGACAGAATTAACAAAAAGACAATTAATTTTATCAAACGCACAGTTTATGCATCTAATGTCTCAGTGTGAGTTGTAAGAAAACGCTAAAACTTTAATTTCTAATTCAATTCTTAATTATAGGAAATTTGCAGTTGAAGCGCTGATGATTGATCGACAAAGAATAAACCTTTTTTTTTTTGGGGGTGGAAAGGGATTAGGCAGTTATTATTTTATAATTTGGTTAATTTTAAAGAGTCCAGACCAATTCTCCTCGAGATTCATGAAGTAATTAATTGAACTTTCTGAAGGTAAGGCCATTTCTCAAGTAATTAAATTAATTAAATAGTTAATTGATCAGTGTTTGATTGATTGATTAAATGTATGCTAATAATTGTCAATCAAATGTTGTCATAATTAGGTTTCCACTCTTCTGATTGGCTGTAATTCTTAAGCAAATTTTTTTCTCTCTTTGACTTGAATCCTGATGTCAATCTACAAATTTGCCACACCCACAAAAGTAGAAGCTACACTACCATTGCGACCATGAAAACCCAGAATGTGGTGAAAATGGGATTATCCAGTCCCGACCCTTAACCCCCATTCAAATGAGCGCTTTGGGCTTTCAAGATTTACTATGAACAATAAATATAAGGATCAACCTGAGCCAAAGTATGTTGCTGCGACTCCACGCAGAAGTTGTTAGACTGCCATGCAGACCGCCCCTATTTGAGAGGATCAACCTCCAAAACACAATATTCACTAACTATCCAACGCTAAACAGATACGGGCCCCTAATTAGCAAAACTTCAGTAGTATAAATACTTTGCAACCGCGCGTCTTTAAAGCCTCACGTTTTGTCATTTTCCCTTCTCCTTTCCCAGATGTATCTTACTCTCGCCCTTAATATCAACTACTATTGTTAATACTCTTTACTATTACCATTTCCATTAACTGTTATTACCTTATTTTTATTCTAATTATTTATTAGTTCTTAATTTTTAGAGAAATCCTAAGTTATCCATTATCCCCTTCCTTTTCACTTAAATAAATAATTAATCATGTCTCCTGCTCAAATCACCGCAAAGGCAAAATTATATCCTCATCAATTAATGGATTCCGAATTAAAATCTCATAAGATGGCAATCAATGAATATCAACAAGAGTTATCAGAGTCAATGTTTGATGTTGCAGCTCAACGTTTACCTGATGTCGCTTTGATCAATCAACAACCAGAATTGAAATCAACTCTTAGAGGCCCACTTTTAGATTTCCTTTTTAAAGTTGCAAAAAGAACCAAAGTCACTCAAGGAATATTTTACAAAGCTGCTAGACTTATGGATAGGTATTGTTCAAAGAGAATTGTTCTTAGAGACCAAGCACAATTAGTAGCAGGTACTTGTTTATGGCTAACCGCTAAAGTTTCTGGTGGATGCAACCATATCATTAATTCAAGTTCTGTTCCAAGTGGTGGAAGATTCTCTGGTCCAACTATTAGATCCCGTATCCCAAGATTAAGTGAATTAGTTCAACTATGTGGACCAACTTGTGGTTATGATGAAGGAATGTTCATTCAAATGGAACGTCATATTTTAGATACTTTGGGTTGGGATGTTTGTGAGTCCTCAATCTATAATTGGTGTTTCAACTTGGCTGATTATCAGTGTTTGAATGACTCTGAAGATTACGATGTTACAATTGATGATCGTAAAATTGCATCCATCAAAAGCTTTTTAATTGAAAATAGTCTTTACTCTCTTGATTTGATCTCTATTCATCCAAATGAAATGGCTTTAATTATTAAAAAAATCCTTGTCACTTTAATACTTAATGATGATAAATATTTCAATATCAAGTTAGAAAATTTAACCAAAATTCTTTCTAAAAATAGTATTGATAATTATGAATCTAATAATGTTATGGATGATGAACTGAAAAATAGATTATCAAATCAATACACTGATTTCAATATGAACTTAGCCAATAGGTTATTACTTGCTGTTGCTAACTGTACCCCAACTGTTTTGAATGCCTATACTTCCAATGAATCAAGTGAAATTAATGATGTTATTGTTAAAGTTCATAAAGTTGCCATTTCTCATATTATGGCTCTTCATGAAGAAAGTAAAAATAAACAAAATCAGCAACAATTTCCTTCTCAAACACAGCAAACTAGCCCTCAGCAAAATAACTTTCAAAATTTGAATAAACAAAATTTAAATCTGCAATACCATCAACCTACTCCTGTTTCAACTCCGACTCGTTATAATTATATTTCGACCAGTCCTGCTAGCGAATCCGACTATAGTGATGCAGACTCTGTTCTTTCTAATGAAATGGTGGGTAGCTCAAGTTCAATGTCATCTGTTTCATCTTATTCATCTCCAATGAATTCTCCAAGCCTTGAAAGCAATGGTAAAAATTACAGTAATTCAAGACTGGGTAGTTTTATGATTCCAAGTTGTCATTCTAAATTCACTCCTTATTCAAGTATTAACAATAATTCAAGGTCAAGTATGTCTATTTCGAATGCTTCTGGTTGTGCCAGAAAGGGCTCAAGTTTTAGTGGTAGACCTTCTGGTCCTCAAGTTCCTCCACAAAATTTAGGTTACCAAAGTTTAAAAAGAGTTGCTTCGTCTCAAATGAACTCTTATGAGTACATGTGAGTTATTTACTGATTCCAATTTAAGCTCATCAACTTCATTTAAAAAATCATCGTCATAATATTTTATTTTGTTCTCTCTGCGAGTTATCCGTTGTTTATGTTTTCGTATCATATTCAAATAGAGTTATTTTTTTAGGTTATTGTTTTATCTTTGGGCAAAAAGACAAATATTAAGTTATTTGTTATACTAAAACAACAAAAAAAGAAGAAAAGAAAATTTATTAAAAAAAAAAGTTTTCCAGATCATTTTATTTTGTTTGAAATTATCTCAGTCATTATTGTTTTTGTTATCATTTATTATAGTCATTTGGAAAAAAAAATTGTTTTTTTCCTCTATTCTTTTAATTTGTCATTTAATCATTTTTTGCTTTTCTCTACTTTTATAAAAAAATGTTCATTCCACTTTATTTGTTTATTCTTTAACATATAAATACCTGTTTTATTAAAATTTCAGTTCTCTTTTGTTTATTTTCGTTCTTTGTCAATATACTCTACTGTTTTATATTATACAATTCTTCTTTGTAGGCACCTAAAAAAATGCTAGTGTTATCTTAATAAGATTAAAATGTAGTTTACAAAGATATCATTGAATCTTTTAGAGATTTTGACTTGAACTTTTTTTCCTTCAAAGCGTTTAAAAGTTTTGATATTACTTCAGTTTTTAACTGAAACAATCAAACTAGTGGGTTTAGTACGATACAGAAGCCTTGTTGTAGTTTGCTGACCATGATCGAATCACAACTATGCTTAGCTTGATGTTAACTGAGCTAAATCGGAGGAGGGTTTAGATAGTCTTCAGATTTTAGAACCCTGAACAAATCCTCTAAAATTTAAAATCATGTTTTACTCGACAATAAATTTGAGCCAAGTCCTAAAATTACTTGAAAGGAATTAAAGAAATGCTTTACTCCAGATTCATGATATCTGGCTGATACTTGGTGCTTTGCTTATTACAATTATGGGTTTGGGTACCTCACTTTTGATAGAATAACTAGTTAGAATTCTTGACTTTTTTTTTTGAATGATTCTGACGTTTGAAAGGCTTACATACTGAGATGATCGATTTGAGATTCTTATGGACTTTTCAAAAAGAAGTAATTTATTGTTGATTGTCTTTCTCTTAAAGTTTTTCTCAGTTTCAGCTCAATTTTGTGATAATTAACTATAATTTCCACAGTAACTTATCAAGTGGTTGTATTTTATAATTCTTACAATTTTTCCTTCATTGATTGATTAATTTAATGTGAAAGCTAATTTGACGATCTTATCTTCCAAAAAAAAGTAAAGCAAAAAAATAAAATTTCTTTTGTTTTTCTGTGGTGTGTAGATCACCTTATTATATTGAACCTGAATTTGCTATTCTTTTTTTGCGTGACAGGGAAATTTCCCTGATCAAGTAATCGAAACTTCCCCTATGATACAAGATTTACAGTTTTTGAAATATCACAAAGCCGCCGTTACTATAGCTTTGATGAGACCTTCAAATGATTCAAAATCATGCTGATAACAATTTTTAAGCGTCAAAAAGTAAAAAATACATAAAAAGATTCAACAGCGCCGTTAAAAGACCGCTGGCTACTGGATTAATCCTTGAAACATCAACCCTTAGCATGTTGAAGCTAATGAAGAAGAATGCCGGGTTTATGTTTTTTTGAATCTTTTATTTTGTTTTCGTTGAATGTGATTTTGATTGAATGTTATATTTCACTCGATTATACTATTTGTCGTTTCTTAAGTAAGCTAATAAGTAATAATCTATTAATTTGGAAAACAAAGCTTTCAAATTTCTATACAAAAATAAACAGGTGTGATCTTATAAGTTACGTTTACGTTTCATTTACTATTTTTTGGGGTTGTCTATAGTGTTTTGTGGACTTCCTTATCTTTTTGACACAATCTCTAGTAGTTTTCAAAAGAGATATCATGGGCTTTGTCATGTTGAGAAAAATCACTATGTAAAATCAGGGGTTTCCCGGATTTTGCGTCAATTCACAAATGACCGCTCACTTCAAAGTTGAGTTCACAAGTTCACCCAAACAAACCACAAAGCTCCACCGCAAATCAATACTTATATTGGCATCCAGAGAAGCCTGCATCAATAGAGGAATACATATATTCAATAGGTAGTTGAAAGGGTACTACTTTAACAAAATTCTTTACATCAAATTTCTTTGTTTTGATCTAACAGAGGGATCAAAATTCATTTTGTTTCAATATCCACTTAATTATACAATCACTAATTTTCTATGGAAAACATTTCAAGAGTTTTATAGAATCAAATGAAACAAAGAAATAGCAGGAAAAAGAATAGGCTTTCTAGACAGCTTGTTTCTAGAAGTCGAAATTCTAAGAATAAAATGAAGGAAAAACATAATATTATTAGTAATAATAATAATACTAATTCGAATATTGTTGTTAGTTCCGGGTATGATTCTGAAAAACCCAGAGAGGAAACCGAATATGAACATTTTTATCCTGATTTAGATATCAAACAGCCTTTAAATGTTTATATTGTCAAATCTACTAATAATTTT
This sequence comes from Saccharomycopsis sp. FM-2023a, assembly GCA_037355385.1. Taxonomy (NCBI): domain Eukaryota; kingdom Fungi; phylum Ascomycota; class Saccharomycetes; order Ascoideales; family Saccharomycopsidaceae; genus Saccharomycopsis; species Saccharomycopsis sp. FM-2023a. The sequence goes on from JBAKFZ010000038.1 coordinate 8,573, forward strand.
GATAATAACAATAGCATTAATGAAAGTAATAACAATATAATCACTGAACAATCAGAAACTGGAAATGAAATGGAAATTTTTAGAAAGTCATTAAAAGTTGTTGGATTATCAAACTTAGAAAAGAAAAAAATATGGGATACTGTTTCACCAAAATCAGAGCTTAAAAGTTTTGTCAATCAACTTGTGAACTTTACCAGGAAACCGACCGAATTGAGACAAACCGACCCAAATGCTCAAACGGTAGCAACCAAAACAAAATTAGAAATTCAATCGACAGTGCGGAAAATTTCAAAACCTTTATTGAAAAGAGAAGGAGAGGATTTAGATGAGTTGGATGAATTCACAATTTTTAATAAAAAAAGAAAGTTTCTACCTCTACTACTAGAGAAATTAAAAGATCAGACTGAAATTAATAAATCAGCTTCAGAAAAATCAGCGAAGTCTAGTGCAGGTCAATCTTCAGATTCTTCAAGTAGTGAAAATTCATCAAGACCTCCCAGTGCATCTTCAACTCCATCATCATCGGTTGATTATCACTCATCATCATCATTAGTTTCTAATGTTCGTTCTTATCAACTACTAGCGGTTCAAGAATCCAACTGTGTGAATAGAAATGTTATTGCAGAAAATAATAACAATAGTTATAATAATAACAGTGTACTATATATTCAACATCCTTATTTTACTCCACAATTGATTCCAACCCCTTCTTTAGATACAATATTAGAAGCTAATCCTAATTTAATCTATCAACAATCAAGAATCATTACTAATTCATTTTTTCAACAATTACCAAAGAAAGATTTTCGTGCCATTTCTAATGCCAATGTTATCAACTCTTATATGAACAAATCTGATTTTAAATTGAATAATTTTGAGAATTTTGAGGAAGCTAAAGGCTTCAATACTATTAAAAATGTCACAGAAGTTTCTAAGAAAGGTGATATCAACGTAACGGAACAAACTCATGACTCACTTGAAGATCAAAAAAATTTGGAAGCTTTGAATAAAAATCTAATTAACAAGGATTTTCAAAATAAAATCACATATTTCGGTTATAAATTTCAAGATTCTAATACTGAATTAAAATCAACTTATTTAAGAGAAAATGATTACGTAAATCCAGAATCATTTGAAATCAATGTGTTCGAAGAATTTTCCACATTATCAAAGTTAGATATCAAAGGTTTTAGTATGTTTAGATGCATGTATGATATGGACGAACAAGACGATTTGATATTAGCATTTTTAAATAGAAGACGTATCAGAAGTAATCAATCCTTTGTGACACCTGAAATTTTTGAAATTGCAATGACATTTCTTGAGAAAGAGTGGCATTTTTTGGAAAAAAGAATACCTTATGACTCTCACGAAGAACAAAGCTCACAATCAAAGTTCAATAAAACCAGAGAGTTTGTTGCTGCTTATAGTTCTGATGACGGAATTGGCATGGCTCCAGAAAATGATCAACCATGCGCAGTTTGCAATGATAGTGAATGTGATAATCAGAATGCAATTGTTTTTTGTGATGGTTGTAACATTGCAGTTCATCAAGAATGTTATGGAGTGGTTTTCATTCCTGAAGGTCAGTGGTTATGTCGTCGATGTATGGATGCTAAAAGAAAGAAAGTTGAATGTGAATTTTGTCCTCTGATAACTGGTGCTTTCAAACAAACAGAATCAGGTTCTTGGGCTCACTTGTTATGTGGTTTATGGATTCCAGAGCTCAGTTTGAAGAGTAGTATTTATATGGAAACGATTGATGGTTATGAAAAGATTCCAAAAAATCGTTGGAAATTAGTATGCTACATTTGCAAACAGAAGGTTGGTGCTTGTATTCAGTGTGCTAATAAAAACTGTTTCCAAGCGTTCCATGTTACGTGTGCTAAAAGATCAGGTTTATATTTGAATATGAATGGGGGTGTTCAAGGAGTTATTCAAGATAAAAAAAATTTAACTGCATTTTGTGATCGTCATTTGCCAACTGATGGATCTCATCCTTCAAACTCTGCTGAAGTTAGAGAAAAAATTCATCAAACTAGAGCTTATTATACGATGTTAAATGAAAATAATTGTTCCAATGAAAATGTTCCAAAATTTAAAACTTTAGGTGATAGTATCAGTTATTATGAACATGAAAATATCATACTGAGAAAAAAGAAAAATGATGCTGATGAAAATATCAGAAAGAACTCTTCAGTGGTTGCGCTGGTGAAAGCTTGCCGTAATACTAATCACAGAGTTTTGAGATGGCAAACTTCTAAAGGAACTCCTGTTGCTCCTCAATTATTTGTTGATAGATTGGTACACCTCTTTAAGTTTCTTCAATTAGATGAAGAAAAAGATGATGTGGAAAAACTAGCACAAGTAGTTTGCAAATATTGGTCTCTAAAACGGGAAGAAAAATTTGGACCGTTAATCAAGACCATTGATAACTATAATGTTCTGAACGTTGAAACAGTTACTGAAGCCATTGATAAAATTAAATCTAATAACGTTTATAATAATGATATCCATAAGTTAATCAGTATTTCAGAAGATATCGTTAAAAGACAAAAATTGTCATTAGAAGCTTATACTAAAGAAATTGATAACATTGAAAATCTTCATTTCCCAGTTTCCAACCTTATCAAACCATCATTGAGTCAATTATTGAAAATCGATGAAAAAAATGGCAAGCTTTTAAGTAATTACAGACCTTCAATTGTTAAAGATGGTTCTATATTGTTTAACATTGATATTCTTAGTTTACCGCAGATTGTTGATAAGTTAACTAATCTGGGATACACCAAATGTACAATTGATTATATTAACGATATTAAGTTGCTTTTTAATAATGTGAAAAACTCAAGAGAAAAAACTGAAAAAGTTGATCAATTGAAAAAATCATTAAGTAAAGAATATCAAAGTAAAATCTATCCAATTTTGAACAAACTTAAAGAATTAGAGTATCAAACGTTTGAAAAAAGTCCCAAGGGTGGCTATGTTACTGCTTTTGATGATTTAATTAAGAAGTAATTCACATTTTGCTGTTAAACTTACTTTTTTTTCCCCTTTGACGAAAACATTTTTTCTTTCATTCTTTCATTTCCTTGCCACAGTTGACGTATTTTTATTACTATTTTATGTTGGTGTTTACCTTTTGATTTTTTCTCGTGCATCTTGTTATTATGTATTTTTTAGTTTTGGTTTCAACATTTCTAGTGTCTGTACGTTTATAAATTTTTTAGTTATCTCATTTGCTTCTACTCTATGAATTAATTTACAATAAGCATCTTATCAAACAAAGTTTGATTTTTATTAACAATAATAGTAATATTATACAAATCAATTATCGGACATACAAGTACAATCACAATCAGGAACTGGACAAACTTTATGACCTTCGAACCATTGTTCAGCATGTTTCGAATGCATACCATGATTACAATTTAAACAAAAACAACCCCAATCTCTAACATAATCTCCCGTACTCACTTTCGGATCCGTATTATATCTAATGGGAGCCCCTAAAGAATACAAGCAGATTGCACATTTTGGTAATGAAGCACCACAAACACAAGTGATAACGGTTTTATCTTTGTTTTTCTTTGAGCCCCCGGTTGGATTTCCTGTAACTCCACTAGAAAGTGATGTTCCACTATTATTATTACTATTGTTAATCGCATTATTATTCTTATTATTAGAGGTGATTTTTTTAGAAAATGTTTTATTTGGTAAAACTCCTCCAAGATATGGTTTTTTATTATGTAATAAATGAGAAATATCTCTTTCGCATTGGATACATTTCAAATGTAATTGTCTTTCTTTTTTATGTAAGAAAAATAATTTATCGTGTTTTTCTTGTTTTAAAATTTCTTCATCATATTTTGAATCATGATCATTATTAAACGATCTTTTTTCTTCAAGTTCATTAATCATTGATGGTAAGATTGATTTTTTGGGATAGTATAAATCATTTTTACTTAGTTGACGATGTCTAATATCAAAATGTGCTCTTTCACTAAACATTTTCCAACTGTTCATTAATTCACAATATGATCTAATCCAATCATTTGCTCTAACATCATCGAAAAATCTAGGAACTGCAAAGGCACTGATTAAAGCAACGGTTTGAACATCCGCGTACATGTCAATATAAGTTTGCAATAAAGAGATTCCTTTTCTGGTTAATCCAGTTAACATAATTCCCTCAGGATTACCGGAGCGAATTACTTCAGTGGTTGATTCTTTTAAATAATGAGTTAATTTATCATCTGGTAAATATTTCAAAGCAATAAATAATTTATCTTTCAATGGTAAACTAACTTCATCAAGAACATCTTGCCAATCTCTATTAACTAAATATGCAAAAATCGCTCTTAAATATGGGTTTTGTAAACTGGTGGCAAGATCACGACATTTATTTTTCCATAATGGTTCTCCTTCTGGATAATCTGCACTTGAAGCAATTTCGGTATCTTTAATTTTTTCTGTATTTCTATTGAAAAATCCCATCATTGCTGCCCCAATAACATTTAAATCAACTCCATTATAATCCGAACCTTCTTCATTTTCTCTAACATCACTTAGAATATCAATGGCTTCAATAACTTTACCTTGAAACACACTTAAAGCTGCTGCTTTTTCATAAAGTCCATAATCTACCAATTTTTCCACTTTAGTATCAAACTCTTCATCATCAATATACCAACCACAACTAAATAAACAATAAAGTCTTTGAATTTTTTTTTTTGTTCCTGAATTGAAATTCATAATAGAATAACTTTTTTTAGAATCAGTTACCATAGTGATAATTTTTTCGAGAATTCTAATATATTCTTTTTCAGAACTTTTTGAACTGATATTTAAAAAATTTGGGTTCAAATCAGCATTAAATCTTCTTGATTCATCTTTTAAAATTTCTTTAGCCCCATCCCAAATATTATAAATTCCTTCAAAACTAATATTTAAACCATTTTGAACCGTTAGTTTTTTGGAACATGTTTCATTTGAATGATAAAGCCATTTCCAACAAATTCGAAGTTGTTCATAGTTAGTATCAACTGTATCTGACTCTTTGAAAACATCTTTTGTGGTAGAGAATAATTTAGAATTCAGTTCGAGTGTAGTTAGACTATATCCCTTTTCTGCTAATCGACTAAACATAACACTAGAGATATCATTTTTAAATAACGATGTTATAAGATTTCTATCAGTAACTTTATTTTTATTAACCAAATCCAAAATAAGTTGAGCTCCATCATTTTCATCATCGTTATAATCAAAAGTAACGTTATGAGCCTCATCGTTTTTATCATCACTTTTATGTTTGAGATTGTCATTATCGTCAATACTGTCTTTGATATTCACATTGATTTTATCATCATTATCGTAAGTAGTATCATTTTTATTGTTTGTATCATCATTAGTGTCATTACTACTAGCATTATTATTATCAGTATTGTTATCATTATTATTTCCTTTATTATTAGGGGTTTCTTTGGCTATAGTCTCAACACCATTAGAATTAATTGATTCCTTGGTGTTTGTATTATTATTGACATCTTTTTTTGTTTCATCATCTTTAGCGACGTTGACTTTCAGTTCCTTATCATTATTTTCATTATCATTAACATTTTCTCTAACAATCAAATATGGATCTTTTTTCAACACAATATCATTGAAAGTATTAAATTCTACCAAAATTTCACTATCAACAATGGGAACTCTAGCAACATTACCTGATGCAGTTAATATGACGAATGATCCAAAATGACCGTCTCCTGAAAGCTGTTCGCAATGATCAAAAGAAACCACTGATTTACCAGCATATATAGGATCAATCTTAGTATCCACTAATTTACTAACAAATAATGAGTCAATGTTTTTGTCAGGAACATTTTGACGAGATTTTATACTGTAACTATTATTAATATTATTATTAAGATCATTTTCAAAGTTATTATGAATGTTTTTGACTTCATAGCCAAAATCCCAACGACGAATCATACTGTATGGTGTCAATTCATTACCATAATTATTGCCAATTTCTTGATGTAATGTCGTTAATTCATTATAATTCCAAGGAGAAAATCTATAACATGGAATAGTATTATAAGAGGAATATGAATTTTGAGTGAATACTCTTGGAAGAATCAAAGCATTATTTTCCTTACTTGTGCGAGAATTATTTAAATTGGATTTATGTAAATACCTTCTATCCCAAATTGCCAAATTTCCATGTTTACTATTAACTGAGGAAAAAAAATAATCATTAAATGGTCCAATTCCAATATGATCATTATAAGGTGTATTCATTGAAAAAGCAGAATGAGAAGAACGATGATCTTCTCTTAAATCTATTTCTCTAAGTCCATGGTTCGTACCAACCAATAAACTACTGGAATTTGATGGAATAAACTTCAATGAGTTAACTTGTTCAACTTTCAAAAAACTTCGATATTTATTAATTTCAAAGGGATTATCATATATATGAATTCCATGATGACCTTTGGAAGCCTCAAGACCAACTGCCAATTTATCATCTTTACTGAAAGTTAAACAAGTAGATATCCTTTTATCAGCAGTTTGAAGAATGATTGGATCTTCTAATATTGAGCTTGATTCCTTGATTAAATTATGAATTTCTGGTTGATGATTATTCACAACTACCCAACCAAAATTGGAGGGCGAATAGTCAAGATCACTAATGGTCCCCTTAAGAAGCTTTTTTCCCTGAGGTCTTATGTCGTACTGCGATTAGAAGTTAGTATATTGTGGCTATATTGTGGTTATATTGTCTGTGAATAAATGAAAAACATACGCCTTTCTTAGAGCTAAACATCTCATGAAGAGCTATTTGACCATCAGCTTCCAAAGTCACAAAATAGGGAGACTCTGTTGAGCTCTGCCATTCCCTGGCATTGATAATTGAGGCCATGGCTATCGAATTGATAGTATCAAGTGTTATCAATTGTTGATATTATTAATTTGTGGTGCGTTTGGTGTCTCATAATTTTTTTATTGATTAAACGCACTTCAAAAAGATATCAGAAGCCAGCAATTTAAGAAATTCTGATCAGATAGTCTGCGATTTATTATGAAAAATCATAAACAGATAGAAAATCTACTAGGTGAGCTGTTTTGAGAGAAACAATTGGATCATCATTACATTTTAGAAAAAAATAAAAAAAGCAGAAAGTAAACAAAATAGCAAAATCGAAGAAAAAGAAGAATAAGAGAAAAGATGTAACCTATTGGAAGGTTATGTATAATATAAGAGACCATCTAAAATTTTGAACTAGTTCAAAAAAGGGCATACCCGGAAAGATTAATAATATAAAGTAAAAGAAAAATAATACAATTGAACAGTGTTTATTGTAACTCCTTGATTTTTTGAATTATTGCTAACCTTCTTTGTTTTTGAATATCAATCACTCTATCCAAACTAGTTATATAATCCACAGTTTTTGCCAAAATCATTGCTTTATTAGGTTTAACTTCTTTACCGTTTTCATCATATTGAAGCATTAAAGGTGGAACTAGTTTACTAAGATCTTTAATTCTTTCCTTAATATGATCACGACGACGACGTTCAACAGCATTATGACATTCTCTCCGGCGTTTTAATTTAATTTCTTTGGAGAGGGCTTGCTTAGGTAATGAATGCATCTGATTGGATGGTGATCTAACAGGAGATAAAATATTAGCAGAATTACTAGATGAATGAGCCATACCAAGAGGCGGAGGGGAATTGAATGAACTATATTGATCATAAGATTCAGTCAAAGATGAAGGGGAAAGAGGATTTGAAGCGGCAGGTGTATTGTTGAGATTAAAATATGTCGGATTATTAGAAACACTGGACTGTCTAATTTGTTTTGCTTTTATTGTTGGTGAAAAGTATTGACCATTAAGAATTTCAGAAACATTGGAACTTCTGTTATTGTTGTTACGAGAAATTGAAATACTCCTTGACATTCCATTACCTCTAAGAAGACTATTATTATCAAAAGTATCAATTTCCGTAGTATTATTAGTCATACTTCTTCCAGAATTCATCAATTGCCCATTATTATTGAAGGATTGGTCTTGAAAACTGCTCGAATTCACTGACAATGATAAATTGTTGTTGTTATTATTGACACTACTATTCAAATTATTGGGGAGTAAGTTATTATTAATGTTATTGCCATTATAATTGTTTTCAAAATTGATCCCCCCGACTTGCCCAAGTCCCAAAATATCATTGTTTGTTGAGAACTCATCGTTAAGATCATTCGTGATGATGTTGTTGTTGCTAATATACAGATTTAAGTCATTAGTACCATAGATTTCGTGATGATCAATTCCCGGACCATCATTATTTTGCTGGAGATTGATATCCTGGGGTAACGGTACCTGGCTATTTTGGTAGTTCAGAACCTTGCTAAAATCCAAATCAGAGTCAAAATCAGCCCCAGGACCATTGAACGATTTGGTGTATTGCTTGGGTTCAAGAGACAGATCATTGAAGTCGAAGTTGACATCCATATTATTACTAATAAGTTTCAAAATATCCTCACTATTAGAAGGATTTCCCGGAGTCTCTAAGATTGCTGGAGCATTTTGGTTCATATTGTCACCCTCGTAGGAGTCGAAGTTAATGAAATCGTCCATTGTGGTACTCTGACTGTCTGAGAATTGGAGATGATGTCTGTTATAAACTTATTTTGCGTCAGAAACTTGGGAGGAGAATTTCTGTGCAGAAACCAACTGTCGGCAGGCGGCTACCCTGCCGGAATAAACGATCACGTGTTAAAAGTCAAAAGATATTGAGATGGTTTTGAAAGTGATAGTTAATCCTCAGCAGGACGATACCTGGGCAATTTACGATTATTGAAATATACTTTTATTTTTATTATTTTTTTGAAAGTTATTTATGTTGAAGAGATGGAGTTGTTTGAGCCTCCTGGGTGTTAGCTTAAGGTACCAAGATTCTGTATCCTAGGCGGCATGTTCTATATACTTTTCGTTTGTTGTTATTATTTAAAGTTTATTATTCTCGTTGTAAGGTATATTTCATCTATTAATTTCATCTTCTGAACAACTGGAAGTATGTTGTCTTTTCTAACTAGTGACTTTCCAGTCTTTAAATTGCTATCTTTTATTTTTCTTTATTTTATATTACTTCCTTTCTATCAATTTACTTCCATTTACTTCGCAGTCGCCTAAACCCTACTCTTCTAACTCTTCACTATTCCAATTACATTATTTTAACACCAACAATTTAAGTGCATGAATTTTGCCAAAAATTTGTGGAAATTAGTGAAGCGTGCGCGCGATACGAGAATTAAATCAATTTCATGGTGGACTGACATAGTTGATGAAAATAATAAGATGACTATTCATATCTTTGAACTTTTACTCAAGGTTGCTAATCTGGATGCACACATTTTTTTGTAAAATTCATAGTAGCAGAATTACATTTCAGCATAGACTTTAAGCGTCCAAACCACTTTTTTCATCCCCAAAATCATCATTGACAGCAGTTAACTTTGATTCCAAGTCACCTTTAACAGATCCAAAATTTCTTTCAGTTCTTTCATCATTACTACCAAAAGCCGTGAAAGCTGGAACAATAATTGTTCTAAGTTCAATATCCTTATTCTGTGGACTTTTTTCAATCGATATCAAACACCAAAGTCTTTCAAAAAATTAAAACGCATTAGCAAAGATAAGGAGAATGGTGATAATAAACATGTAATTGAAAGAAACAGTATAGCCTTCCTTTATTACGGGTTGTGTTCAAATATTAGTCAATTGATAGTTGAATGCAATGCACAGGCATCATCATAGTTAAAAAGCCAAATCATCCACTGAATAAAAAGTATAATTGGTGTTGAGCCATAATACGGCTTTAAAGAATATCTGAATGCACGAGGTCTTTCAAATCATCTACTTTGAACAAAAAGTTTGTAAGTTCAATTGTAACACAAGCAAGCAAGGAAGCTAATGCAACTCAATGACCACCGGGTTTTTTTAAGTTTGGATGAAAGTTCATCAAGTTCCAAAAATTGTTGGTATTCAATGTAGTGGTCATACTAAAATCAGAAGAACTTTTGTCTTTGACAAGTTCTTCAAACATATTCTTAACATTTTGTAAACTTCAGGCATCATCTTGATTTTCTTTTTCAATTTTAAGACCACCTAAAAAATCATTTACTCCTGCCTTTCCATTTTTTGAGATGATTGAAAAGTGTTTGGGATGAGTTGGGTTGGCCAAAACAAAGACAGCTACGAAGAAAACCGAACAAGACAAGGCTAATCTCGAAAAACGAAGCAAGGTTCTAAGCCTGCGGTTCTAAGCCTGCGGTTATTGAGAGTTAAAAAAGACTTAAAATAATTGACAATCATTTTGTTCTTATTTGTTATTGGGGGCAGTGTTTTCAATCAATTGGTTTAGTTAGAAATGATAAAAGATATTGAGTAATAAGGCTTTTAACTCACTAGTGTCTTCTCAAAACCATTTAAACATGAGCAAAAAAACTGCTATTCTCTCTTTATTTGACGTGTTAATACATTTTCCAATTTTTCTTTTTGAAGTCTTGCGTTGATTTGTAAACTAATCCTTTTCGTGCTCATTTAATTATTGAATCAATTTTTGAAAAAATGATTACTCTTCTAGCGTCTTTATCGAGAGTTTTTTTCCACGAATTGTAGACTGCTACCCAACGGTTGTCAATTCAGTATAAGGCACTCGCCAATCTTGCTTTGCAAGAGGAACACTTCAAGATTTGAGCCAAATCCTTACCTCAAAATCTTTATTCTCCTCTGGAACTCCATAGGAAATTTACTACTTCCTACATATAAGGATTAATCACCCCATCTTCTCTTTTTAAATTTGTTGATAATATCGATTACAACTAACGCATGTTGACAAACCATTTCGCACCATCGACAACGGTAGATTTAATCCTGCGGATAAAGCACAGAACATGTCTGAGGAAATTTCGCAGGCTTCGCTGCCGGCACCGGAAGCCTGGGACGGAGACAGTGCGGAAAAATGATCCCCAAATTGAATATTGAAATTGCACAATTAGACACTGAGGGACATCAACCAGAGAATTAATTAAGCACCATTACTATTCACCATGTCTTCCAATGCCTCCTGTATCTTCTGCAAGATTATAAAGGGTATGCTTTAATTGCCGTTATAATTCTTATTTAAATCAAACATACTGACATTTCAAATTTAGGTGAGATCCCATCTTTCAAACTTTTTGAAACCAAAACTGCTTATTCTTTTCTTGATATTCAACCAACCACTGAAGGTCATGCCTTGATTATTCCAAAATACCATGGAGAAAGATTACATGATATTCCAGATGAATATTTAACCGATATTTTACCAATCACCAAAAAACTTGCTAGATTATTTGAATTGGATCATGATCGAACTGACTTGGCTGGTCCGGGCTATAATGTCTTACAAAACAATAGTAGAATTGCTCATCAAGAAATTGGCCATGTTCATTTCCATTTCATTCCAAAGAGAGATGAGAAAACTGGGTTGGGAGTTGGCTGGCCTGCTCAAGAAACCGATTTTACTAAATTAGGTCAAATTCACAAAGATTTGCAAGCCAAAATTTCAGAATTGAAATTATAACTGTTTTAATAACTAAGTAGTTAAAAAAATATGAAAATGCTGAGTTGAAATTTTGAAAATGCGTAAAGTTGTGGTGGGGGGAAAGAGGGTGAAACACCCCATAAGGTACAAACGATCATGTGAGCATATCATCTCTTTTTTTGACCTTTGACTTGACACATTTGCACGATGAAGACGTTCTTCCCTGACTCTTTTATACAATACCAGTTACTTTCTCACTTTTGAAATGGCCCAGTTACATTCTAGAAGACAGTCTTCAAATCAGACCAAACCCAAATCCTATCGCAAGAGCAGAAGCATGTCATCACCATGTTCCACTTCTCCTGGATCATCTTCTGCTTCCGGGTCCAAACTAACAATATCCAGTAATAATTTGAAGAATCCAAAGAAAAGTCAAAAACGTTCCTCGGTGTCCATGCCAAAAATCACCAATAGAAGATACTTTCTTTCTGCTTCAATGTTAAATCATGAGAAACACACAGTTTATGAATTATCGGATTATGACTACGAAGACACATATTATTCATCATCACATTCTTCTAGACCACTCTCTTTTAAAATTTCCCTAATGGAATCACAAGGATTTAGCTGGAATCAAGACTTGTTTGCTAGTGAAAGTTTACAGGAAAGAAGAAATTCAAGAGTTACCGATAGACCACAAGCAATTTATGATGACGATGAGGCTATTGTTGATATGAACCATCAGGCAGTCGAAGAGATTGTTATCAATGAGAAAGATTTTGGAACAAGTGAAAATGGCTCCGATGATATGCCATTATTTGATAACAGCTCTTTTAAGATTGTTCATAAAAAAAGACGTCCAAGCGCTAATAATGAAAGAGATGGTTATAGTTGTATGGAAATCAGCGAAATTTTCGTTAATGAAACGGATTAGTTCGCTAAATCATTACCTATATATTTTTAACACTTATGTTCAACTTCCAACAGCTTCTTGTTACCCTTTTAGTTTCTTCAATTCTACTTACGTTTCTTACTGTTTTTTCTCTTTCATAAAGCTATAACAATATTCAAATCAAATACACTAAATAACTACTTGTATCGTGTAAACAATATAGGGAAGTGGAGTAGTTGTGTTTTTTCTTATTTATCAAAAATTTTTATACTTTGTTTTTGCGGTATTATTAATTTATGGTCAATGGTTATCAGTTTAATCTATTTATCTCTTAAATCAGTAATTTACACAGCCCGAGTAAACAAATGTACATAATTACATGATTAAATTAACTCAAAAAAAAGTGATAGACATAATATATTATAGATATTGAAAGATTTATCAAAATAGAAGGACTTTAAAAAATAAAACACTTAATAGGAATGATTGAGTACTTCAATCAAGAATATGAAAATTTGTAAATTTGATTAAATTAGGCATTGAAAGTAGTATTGAAAAAATCCGGATCCTCTTCCAAATTTTCCTTAATAATATCCAAGCCACCTTGAAATTCACCTTTAATATATAATTGAGGGAATGTTGGCCAATCACTGAAAGTTTTTAAACCTTGACGAACAGAATTATCCTTAAGAATATCAAAGAAACCGAATTTAACTTGATGTTCTCTAAGGATTGCAATCAATTGACGAGAAAATCCACATTTTGGTTCGGATGGAGTACCTTTGATGAAAACCATAACTGGGGCTGCTTGAGTAAGTTTTTCGAGTCTGGCATTAAGCTCTTCGGGAGATTCTTCTTTCTTTTCGGTTGGGGTATTGGTTGATGGTTGTGAAGATGGTTTTTGAGTAGAAACTGGTGGAGCTTGAGTTTGTTGAGAGTCTTGATTTTGGTGATCATTTAAAGTTCCACTTCTAAATTCCGATAAGGCATAGACAAGTTCTTTTGGATCAGCACCATTGAGCTCTTTAAGAATGGTAGAATCTTTGATCAAAACAAAATGCGGCACACTAGCAACCTCAAATAATTCAGCAATATTAGAGAGTTCATCAGCATTTATTGAGCAAAAATTAATATCTGAATTGGCTTGAGCTAAAGTTGCAAACACTTTTGACATGGAAACACATGGTGCAGCCCATGGAGTATGGAAATAGAGAATAGAAAGTTTCCCATGTGGAGTTTGACTGGTAAATTCGGTGAATTGATCTTCAGAGGTGAATTCAACAACAGACATCTTTCTAATAAAACTTGCGATAATGTTGTAAGAATTAGTAAGATTCGAGGGAGAAATTTTGTGTTTCCTGAATTTTTTTTCTGTGGTTGATGAAAGGTCACATGATTTTGCTCAATAACCTTTAGAACGCCATTTTACAGCATTTAAATCAAAATAATTTCAACTTTTAACCTTAAATTATTGACAATGAAAATTTTGTATTCTTGTTTTGTATTGAAAGGGTAATGGAAAAAATAATGAACACATACAGAAAAAACAAAGGATTTTTATAACAAAAAAAGAACGTAAACACCTAGCCTTGTAAATACAAATGTTAACTACTAAATCAAATGAATAAATCATAAATGGATGAGAGTTGAAAGACACAAATTTAGTCCTGGAAATAGAAACCTTCGCTAACTTTAATCAACTCTCTATAATCATATAACTCTTCGTCAATTTCTTCATTGACAACCTCTCCATCATTTGAAGAACTCCATTGTTTTGTATGTCCGTTGTTTTTTCTTTTGGAGAAAACAAAAGTGTCTTCAATAATTTCATTGTCAAGAATACTAATAAATTGAACTGCTCTTCTAACATCAAATAATTTTGAGATTTGTTGTTTAGTGAAATCACTAATATTTTCAATTGATTTTCCTAGAATCAATTTAATTGCATCAGCCCAAACAAGAGCAAGATCTGATGTATCGGTATAGAAAATTTGAAGTTCTTTGTTGTTTTTATCTAAAAATGCTATTTTATGGAAAACATTTTTAGTTTGAATATTGATGAACAAATGATTTAATCTAGAATGATTATTTGATAAAACCCCATCATTAAGAGAAGTGACTTGTATATCCTTTATCAATGAAAGTTGAATTTGTTTAGATTCTGCCTTTTCAAGAACCATAGTAGCACTATCAGTTTTAGTAGGAAATTCTTTGAATAAAATACTTTGGCGATTTGGGGCAAGACAAGCATAAAGACGTTTTGGTTTTTTATTAGCTTTGGACAGACTATTACCAGTACTCCCACTATTGATTGAACCATTTGAAGGTTGAATAAACCCACTTATTTGGTTTCTTGGATCTTCTAAATAAAACCAATTCCCAGTAATTAACTGTAAAATTCTTTCTTCTTTAACAAAATTTATAACTTCAAGTTCAAGCCGATTATCAAATGGCAAGATATTGTTTTCCCAATATCTTTGACGAGTTTCAAAAATTTGTTTGTATTGAATTTCTCTAGCTTCTTCAAAACTAACTGATTTCAAAATTTGTGCAAACTTAAATGCACTTGGTCGATTTGAACCAATTTCTAAATTCAAATGTTTTAAGACCGCTCTAAGTAAGTTAAGAATAATTTGAGAATCATCAAATGAATTGTTATCAGATACAGTATTTCCAGCTTTTGATTTGATCCAATAATCAAGAGTAACAAGCATACAAGTAGCATAAACATGATCATAAAATAGAAAATAATTGCCAATATTTGAGTAACTTTCTTCAAAAAACGATGAATCTTGATCTCTGACATGATTTGGAAAAAATACATCGGCAGTTAAAAATGCACTAACTTTTGAACACATTTTGCTTATAGGAAAACAATTATCAGTTGTTGCAAGTAATGATTGTTCATAAAATCTTTTTTTGAATTCATCATCATATAGACTATAAAATATTTTGGTATTCATAGCAGTTGAAAGACTATAAACTTCCGAAATAAAATTTGAAGCATTTCCAGATATTCCCAACTTTGCATACATAGTATTATCATCTTCTCCTTCCTTATAAATTGAGTATTTTCTGGTATACAGCAAAATTTTTTCAATAAGTTTTAAATGAGTTGGATTTTTTCTATCAATTTTTGTTTTTAGTAACATAATTGCAACTGAGCCATAACCATCTTTCATTTCACTCATAAACTCACAATAATCATCATATAGCTTTTTATTTGTTTTTTCTGCTTTGATTACCTTTGACTCAACTAGAACACTATTCGATAACGTTCTGGCAAACTGTAAAATTGGGAGAACTGTTGAGTATGAATATTTATAAATATTTTTGTGATATGCACCAATAAATTCCAAGCAAAGATATTCAGTATTCTGATCAGGGTTTGATTTTAGTTTAAGATTCACTGTTTCAAGAAGAGAAAGATTTTGACTCATTGCATTATAAATTGCTTCAATACAATTTTCATAAACTTGAGGGTCAGGAGTTTCAATAAAAGTTCTTCTAAAGAATGCATTTAAAATCTTAAGGATTTCATTGACTAACTTAGAAGCCGGTTTTTGTGATCCAATTTTGATTAATTCAGCAAAAAAATTTTCATTGAATAGTTGAGCTAATTCGTTTGAGGGTGGTAAACAACCATAAATATTTGCTATAACACAAACACTATTAACTTTTTCTTGACGATCAAATTTATTAATAATATTGGAGATACAATAATTTAAATATTCTAAAGCAATATTGTAATCCAACTTCTTGTCAGGACCATTATTTCTTTTGAATTGATCAATGAAATGATTGATTTTCACAGACTTCGAATTTTCTGGGTTTCTTTCAGACATGGTAAAACAAGTAAAAAAAAAAGTTAAATTAGGTCACAATCAATGAAATTAAAAAGAAATGCCGCTCAACTTGTTATTATCGTTAAAAAAAGGGTGAAATTGGGTTGGTCTCGGGTAGTCTGGATAGATATTATGGTATAAATGATAAACAAAATATGTAGTCGGGATGGAGTTTTAACACGTTTGCAGAAAAAATCGCCAAAAAATTTGATGTTTCGGCCAGTCTAAATCCTTGCAGTGGGATTCATGGAGAAACTAAGACTTTAGTGCTCCCCACCAGCTATCAATGTTGTATTGTCGTTTTGACATGTGGATTTACCTTTATAAACAAGAACAAATTTCATCGTCTTGAATAAGCTCCAGGGAAAGTTTTGAGACCAAAATTTTGCGTTAAAGTGGTCCACAGAATGAGTGGGATGCAACTATTAACTCGTCACAGGGTACATCCTCAAAAAGTGCTATTTGATTGTTTAAATGAGTTCCATATTTTACAATTTTATTGAAAGAGACTAATTTCAAATGCTTTAAAATGTATTATCGATTAATAAATATGGTGAGCTCAAATAAAAATATAAAGGGGAACAAAAAGTAAAGTCAAATATGAAAGAAAAAAAAATGATCAAAGCAGAGGTAAGATGGTAATAAGTCCATCTATAACTAATTAATTGTATCCAAAATTAAAACTGAAAAAGTAAGAAAAAAAAAACCAATGGAAGTTATACGGTTGTATTAGAAAAAGACAAATCAAAAGTACAGCAAAATATGTTCAAAACAATCCTATAATTGATATATCAGTTCATGAATACTCCAAGATTAATATCAAGTTTTCAAGGCATTGCTATATCGTTGCAGCAAAAACTAAAATACTATAGTGCTCATAACTATAAACTAAAAGCACCAAATTTATCAATTCAAAAGTAATGACAAAATGGAAATGTAAACAAATTATGAATATGAAATTTTAATGCAAAGACAAAACAGCTAACTCCAATGTCCAAACTCTTCTTATATGAACTTTGACATCAGTCGCTTGCTTATCAGCAAATAAATCAGATAAAGATAACTCTAATACTTCACTACTCCACCAACATTTTCTAGCAGGTTTTTTCCAAAACAATAATAACTTATAATTTGCATCATTAACTTCAGCTTGTTCCACAGAAGTCAGATGTGTCTCGTCATTCATTTTCAATTGTACTAAAGCCAATGAACTAACAACTGATTTACTTGGCTCCACATTTCTATGTCCCCATTTATCAGTAGTGCTGTAGCCGGCGTTGCATAACATATCTAAAAGATGCTGTTCAGCAGGCCCAAGAGTCTTTCCTGGAGCATAACCTAAACCTTCAAAAATTTGATCGTGACTAACAAGTTTTTGAGCCACGGCCAACTTGATTTTTTTCATTTGAGCTGGCAGAAGACCAGTTACTGGAGGAATGCAGTAAAAATCAAGATCCTCTCGAAGCACAATAATGGAAGGTTTGGTCTTCAAAATGCTAGAATCAAGCACTGAATGGTCCTCCATATTGTTGTAATAATCTCTATGCTGCTCATTTTGATCTTTTTGTTCAGGCATTGAAGCAGCAGCTTTACTAAATGACAGAATGATGTATTGAAAACATTCTGGAGAAAAATCCACACAAACAACATCGTTCTCAGTCAAGTTGGTGATGACCTGCCTATTTTCATCTAAGAAAACCCCATTTGGAAAAAGACAGAGAAGTATACTTTCTGGTAAGCTCATAAGTTCATCTCTGGTTATTTGGAATGGAGTATTGCGAACATTGAGGTTTATGATAGCGTTGTAATCTTCTTCTTCTTGAGCAACGGGGATGGATGTATTGTAGTTGTAGTCGCCCTGCGACACCTGAGTGATGATGTTGGACATTTCTAAGAATTAGCGCTGGATTCAGTAATTGATGGAGTTTGTTGAGAGATGTTGTGTTGTTAGTTTAAATTTGCAGTTTTCGCACCAGAGTTTACCCGGTCGGTTCTGGTTCGCATGCGAACATCGCATATACACACAAATATAATAATTATTGAAGGGGAATATTGCACAAAGTGGAAAAAATCGACAGAGAAATGGAATGTTGTGGGGGCAGTCTGTGTGGGAATGGTTCTTGCAAGGACTCAGAGAAAGCAGTTGAAAGCGCGTCCGAAAACAACAACAATAATGACTTAGATGAGGATATCTGGGGAGATGATGATGAAGACATTAGTAATAACAATATTATTTCTCTGGAAACTTCTCGGGTTGTTGAATTTGGAATCCCAGTAGAGAATGAAGACAGAGAAACCAAGGCCCTTCGACGGAAGTTTGCCAAACAAGGTTATATTGACGGGAAAAGTCAATGGCAAGAGCTCGGACTTCAACAAGGGTTCGATAAAGGTTATCCATTAGGGGCAAAACTAGCATTAGAATGCGGTGAAATAATTGCCAGATTTCAAACGATTTCTACTAGGAACCCGGTTTATTTAGAAGAGTGGAAAGACTGTGTCCAAGAATTAAATATACAAAAGGTTCTCGATATAAAATATTTCAATGAAGATACTGATTTGAATGACGATAATCATCCAGTGATATCCAAATGGAAAGACCGTTTGAACGAAATCCAAGACAAACAAGGATGAGTGTGAATTAGTAATGAATTTTCGTATCATTTTGAGAAAGGAAGTTAACAAACTTTTACAAAATCAAAGAGAAGAAAATAAAGCTGTTTAGTTGAAGTAGAGTAATTGAGATTTTCCAATCATTTTAAGCAAAAGAGTTTGTATCAAAATTACAGAAGTTACACTAAATAAGTGATTTTTTTACTGGCTGCTACTTGTGACTCAATACTTTGGATTACAACCTCTCGAGGTATTTGTTTTCATTTATACCAGTAATTGTACATTAAAAAATTATATTTAATTAAACTGAAATGAACTCTTCTTTAAACCATTATTTGCTTATATAATCTGTTTTTTCTATGAGGTCAACTTTGTGTAAACTAATACCGTGAAAGTTTTCAAAGGCTTGAAAAAATAGAGTAAAAAAAAAGAGAGGCAGAAAAATTATTTCTACGTGCAAATAGCTGCTTCCTTTACAAATTATCCATTCTAATTTAGCTGCTTTCCTCATTCATACTTTGCAACCAAGGAATTACGGAAATATTTCACTGCTCACTTAGCTTTTTACCTTATTTGGTGATCTGAAATTGGTTAATGTTATTCCAAAATGTCTCGTCATCGCCATCATCATGACAAACTTTCTCGAACTCGTTCGAACTCATTGACAAGGCGTAATTCTATTAGCTCAACAGCTTCATCAATCCACAAATACTTAGATGAAAATGATACAGAAATATTCTCTGGGGTTGGATCTGAAATTGTTCCTTCTTCTATTGTGACATTTCATCACAATCATAATTTCGAAGACGAAGATGAAGAGTCCGATGAGAAGGTAAAAAATAATGAAGGTACTTCTCAGTCTCAAAACGATCTCAACCTGGCAAATAATGTTGCAATCGTTGATGCTGATGAAGACGATACCAATAATGATGAAAATGCGGTTATATCTATTCATGATAATAATAGTAAGCATCATTTGAGCAATTCTTACATTGAAACTGATTCTTTAAGATCACGGAACAATTCTATTGACTCAAATGCCGTTTATAGTTACTCAAGAGGTCCTCATTTCAAATTTTTTACTTCTGATGAAATTGAAAATGCTCAAGGTGTTTCTTCTACATTGGATGATCCTTTGGTTGATTATGATACTGACTGGCATATTAGCCCTTTTTATGCGAAAGTTACGAATGGCGATATAACGGAAGGTGATGAAGAGGAAGAAGAAGAAGAAGAAGAAGAAGAAGAAGAAGAAGAAGAAGAAGAAGAGGAAGAGGAAGAAGAAGAAGAAGAGAATAAAAATATCGAAGAACAAAGAGACGCCAAAGACGTTTATGGAGATGAAAATAATGAAATACTCATAGATGGGTATGATAGACACTCTACTGACTTCTATAATAATGAACCAACTTATAGAACCAGACTTCTCAGTGATGTTTCAAACAATAATACATTTATCTCAGAGTCACAAGAATCAACTGATTCTCAACCCAATAAATCTATAAATAATCAAATTTTCTTTCCAGACTCAAAGGTTCATTTTCAAAGATTTTATATTGCTGAAGAAGATTTGGTTATTGGTATTGCTGGTTACAAAACGTCTTCTCCAAGATTATTACTATATTATGTTTTGAATGTGCTTACATTTGGGATAAGTTATTTAATTCTTAGATGGTTACCTAGATATAGAATTAATTTTTATGGGAAAAAAGAAAATTTAGGTAATTGTAATTGGGTTGTTGTTGAAAGTGAGCATGGTGATTTGGATATTGTTGATATTGAAAAGCAATGGTTCAACAGGAATTTAAATATAGTTTTCAATTTTAAACAAGAAAGAAAGCAAATCAATGAAACATTGGAAGATGAACCAGAAAATCCAGAAGATAGCATCAGTGTTATGGATGAGTTACTGAATTTTGATGTAACTGATAAAATACCCATTTTATTGTCATTTGAGTACCGTTATCTTAAATTAATTTATAATCCATTAGAGGATCTTTACACTACCAATACAAACTGGGTTGATAAAGCTCGATGGGGTTCAACATCAATTATCCGTAATGGCTTAAATGAATATGATTATGAAGATAGAAAACTTATTTTTGGTAATAATTCTTTGCAATTAAAAGAAAGTACGATGGGAGAATTATTAGTCAAAGAAATTTTACACCCTTTTTACATATTCCAAGTTTTTTCTGTTATTTTATGGTTAATGGATGATTATTATTATTATGCTTTTTGCATTTTTCTTATTTCAGTTATTTCTATCTGTCAATCTTTAGTTGAAACCAAACAAACGATGAATAAATTAAAAGAGGTATCCAAGTTAAACAATCACCCATTTGTTAGAATTAAAAGAAATGGATTTTGGAAAGAAGTTCCCATCGAAGAGTTAGTTCCAGGTGATTTATATGAATTAAGTGACCCAAATCTCAATAATGTTCCGTGTGATTCAATTTTGATTTCCGGTGATTGTATCATAAATGAATCTATGTTAACTGGGGAATCCGTTCCAGTTTCTAAGATTCCAATTACCGATGAAATTTTAAAGAAATATGTGGTCAATCTTGACTCATCTTTTGTAACCAAAAATCAAATTAACGGATCATTGTCAAAATCATATCTTTTTAGTGGTACAAAGGTTGTTAGAGTTAGAAGGGCCAAGGGGAATGTTGAAAACAAAGACATAGAATGTAATGATGCCACTAATGAAACAGAAAACACTGTTAAAAGTAACAATATTATCAATGATAAAAGCAGCCATCATTCAAGCTTCAATAATGAACCTGCCTTAGCGGTTGTCATAAAAACTGGGTTTGCTACTACTAAAGGTCAACTTCTTAGATCGATGCTATTTCCAAAACCAGTTGGATTTAAGTTTTATAGAGATTCTTTTAAATACATTGGCTTTATGGCTATGGTTGCTGGGGTAGGATTTATTTATTCTATTCATAATTTTCTCAATTTAGAATTGGACACCAGCATCATTGTTCTTAGAGCTTTAGATATTATTACTATTGTTGTTCCACCAGCCTTACCAGCTACTTTAACTATTGGTACAAACTTTGCTGTTAACAGATTGAAAAAGTCCAGAATCTTTTGCATCAGTCCATCAAAAGTTAATATTGGTGGTAAAGTGGATGTGTTTTGCTTTGATAAGACTGGCACGTTAACAGAAGATGGCTTGGATATCTTGGGAGTTCATATTGCCAAAAAATCTACTGAAAGAAATATTACTGAATTCTCCCCAATAATTAAAGATTTGAGTGAGGAATTAAAGGATTACAAAACTTTCAATGATTTTTTCGGTACAAATCCTGGTAAGTCTTTAAAGAAGAAGGCCAAGAAAGATCGTGTTTCTGAAATCACGATGGAAAATGATAAAATTTCTTATAGTTTTCTTGGTGGTTTGTGTAATTGTCATTCTCTTAGAGTTGTTGACGGTGAATGTATTGGTGATCCTCTTGATTTCAAAATGTTTGAATTCACTAATTGGGCTTTACAAGAAGATTTTGAAGTTGAGCTTTCTAAAGGCTTTAAAGCTATTTATCCTTTCATAACATCTCCAAAAATGAACAGTTATATTACTAATGCGAAAGAAAATTATTTTGCCATCATTAAAAGTTTTGAATTTGTGCCATCTTTGAGAAGAATGTCTGTTATTTGTCAAAGTTTTAGTGAAAAATCCCCTGAATTCCAAATTTTCACAAAAGGTGCTCCAGAAGTAATCGCTGATCTTTGTTTACCAGAAAGCATTCCTGAAAATTTTGAAGAAATATTGTATCGTTACACACATGATGGTTACAGAGTTATTTCTTTGGCTACTAAGATTATCGAACCCGGTAAAATCATGAAACAGATCAATAATATAGCCAGAAATAAAGTTGAATGTGATTTACAATTCTTAGGATTTATTGTTTTTGAAAATAAGTTAAAAAAAGAAACCAAATCAACACTTCAAGTTTTAAACCAGGAAGCTGCTATCAGAACCATTATGTGTACTGGGGATAATATCTTAACTGCCATTAGTGTTGGTAGGGAAAGTGGTTTGATTTCTTCCGAGAGCAACATTTTTGTTCCAAGATTTGTTAGTGAAGACACTGATGAAGGAGAATCAGTTGTTGATGAAGAATTATCTATCATTTGGGAAGACGCTTATAATCCTGACTTGGTATTGGATTCGGAAAGTTTGATTCCTTGTATTAAAGATACCTCTGGTAATTTATCCATTTTACAATTACTCAATTATAGATTGGCTATTACAGGTGATGTTTTCCGTTACATTTTAAGAAATTGTGAAAAGAATGAAGATGAGTTGAGACACAAATTTACTAGAGAATACTTAGATAAAGTTTTACTTCATTGTAATATCTATGCTAGAATGTCGCCAGATGAAAAACATGAATTGGTTGAGCAATTGCAAAAATTAGATTATACTGTTGGATTTTGTGGAGATGGGGCTAATGATTGCGGCGCTTTAAAAGCTGCTGATATTGGTATTTCATTATCTGAAGCCGAAGCTTCTGTTGCTGCTCCTTTTACAAGCACTAATTTCGAAATTTCATGTGTTCTTAATGTTATCAAAGAAGGAAGAGCATCTTTGGTTACAAGTTTTAGTTGTTTCAAATACATGAGTTTATATTCAGCTATTCAATTTATTTCAGTTTCAATTTTATATAAAAAAGGTTCGAATTTGGGAGACTTTCAATTCTTATGGATTGATTTATTTCTAATTTTGCCAATTGCTATTTTTATGTCTTGGTCTAAACCCTACCATACAATTGTGAAAAAAAGACCAAGTGCAAATTTAGTGTCCTCCAAAGTTTTAATCCCAATGGTAGGAAATATTATGGTTTTATTATTATTTCAAATCGGAATTTGGAAATTTGTTAGTAAAGAGAATTGGTATATTGCTCCAATTCCTGCGGGTGATGATGCGGTTCAATCTTCTGACAATACTGTTTTGTTTTTATTTTCAAACCTTCAATATATATTTATTGCGGTTGTTTTGACTCAAGGTCCTCCATATCGTGAATCATCTTTCAAAAATGTTCCTTTTGTTGTCGATATTTTATTAGCTTTATTGTTTTCTTGGATGTTAATGTTAGTCAATCCAGATTCCTGGTTTGGTACTTTAATGCAATTGACTTATTTATCAGTTTCATTCAAATGTTTGATAATTTTTTGGTCTGTATTAAATTTTGCAGTGTTATGGGGAGGTGATAAGTATTTGTTTTTAATGGTCAATAAGATTTATAATCGGTTAATGTATGGGCCCAGAAGAAAGTCAAAAAAGTATTTCAAAAGATTAATCAGAGCCATGGAAGAGAAACATGTTGTTTAAAATTTTTCTGTGTTTGTTATACTACTTACTATTAGTACTTGTTTTTATTTGAACGTTTTATATTTTTTTTCGTAGATGTACAATTAATACTCATTTTGTTATTTTATCAATATCGCTCATGTAAATTCTATAATTGATAAAATGTGTCAAACGCGAAAAATACAAATTTTTTTTTTCAGAATTTATCGCGTCGCAAAACAATCCTCATCAATCACCAAAATGGTTTCAAGAGGCGGTATTATTCTAGTGGAAGGTCTTGATAGAACCGGAAAGTCAACCCAAGTTTCAATAATTGTTGAAGAACTTCAAAAGGCCAATAAAAAAGCAGAACTCATAAAATTTCCTGGTAAGTAATGTTTATCAATCAAGAAAAACTTCTAGTTAACTAATGTATTTATAGATAGAACAACAGAAATTGGCAAACTAATCAATGAATATTTGACAAACAACAACTTCGAACTTCCTAAGGAATCAATTCATTTGCTATTTTCCGCAAATAGATGGGAAGTCAAAGCAAAATTAATAGAAAAATTATCTCAAGGAATATTTTTAATCATGGATAGATATTATTATTCTGGAATTGCATATTCGACTGCTAATGGTCTAGACTTTGATTGGTGTAAAGCACCAGACATTGGATTACCAAAGCCGGATTTAACATTATTTTTAACTTTCAAGGATTCTGAAAATGTTAACAGATTAAAAAATAGGGAAAATTATGGAGAAGAAAGATATGAAGTTACTGAGTTTCAACAATTAGTTAAAAAACAATTTGAAAAGTTTTTCAACGAAATTGAAAAGCAAAAATTGGAATCAGGTAAAGATTCGAAAACTACCTTTGAAAGAATTTATGTTGATGATCAGACTATTGACCAAGTTAAAACACAAGTAATGAAACATGTGCAAAAATTTATCGATGCTGATGTCTCCTACAATATTGAATATTTTAAATAAATAAAACCTTCTCATTTAAGTATAAAATGATCAAAAAAATAGTACTATAATACAAAAATTGTATAGATTTTTCATCCATGTTTTCAATCTAAACGCTCACAATATTTTACTCGTTCTAATATCACTTCCTTTGAAGTTTCTTCTATCTCACCTCCCATGTACATTTCATCTAGGATGGCATAAGCTTTGTAAAAATTGAAAACAATATCTAGTTCACAAACATTTCCAAAATAAAGATCAAGAACCTCCACTAATAGCTGAATTGATTCAAGGTATATTAAATCATTATCAAAAGAATCCACGCAAAACACAATAAAAAGTCCTGCAAACCGTTTATAAACTAGTTTCGAATCTTCTTGAAACTCCACAAAGTTGGATTGGTATTTATGATCTCTCGAAGAAACAAGTTTATGAATCTGCGTTATTTGTTTTGTCTTTTCCTCGTCAGCAGAGCTATTGTACCAGCGAGAAAGACGTACTTTGCCCTGGCGGTTCATAATAAGAATAGATTGGATGGCCATTGTTGGGAAATGTTTGAAATTGTGGTTTTGATATTACCTTTCCCGGTCTAAACAACTCAAATTAGTTTGGTGATCTGGCTACATTTGATCATGTGACTAATAAATTTGTGCTTCTTCTCCACCTTTTAGAAACAAACTTCTTTTCTCTGAATCACTGAGCCTCGTGCAATTCAAACTAATGGATAATATCTCTGTTACGACTGAATTTTCAGTCTCACGTTCCAATCTCGTGAAGCTACCCGCTGAAATTGTCTCCTTACTTTACAGTGCGAACATCAATGTTCAAGATGTGGTTATTGAGTTGCTGTGGAAACCAAATGGCCTCAGTCAGACTGTTTCCTATGCTTACGCTGGTTGGTCTGGTTTAACAAGTTCTAGTTTTCTTCAACAAGTGGTCCAATTAGATCCTACTTTTGCCAATTCTGTTGGAATCAAAGAACACTCCAAGATATGGTTAACTGTCAAATTCAACCCTCCAGAAGCGACACAGATTCATTTGGAGCCGCTTACTTCATCTGATTGGGAGTTAGTTGATATTAATGCAAAATACGTTGAAGATACATTATTGAGTCATACAAGGGCTGTTAAATTGAATCAAATTTTGGTTGTTTATCCTACTCCTGCCATTAGCGCCAATTTGAAAGTAACGGCAATTGAACCAACCCCCAAAAACAATACAAAATTTGCAAAACTAGCCCCTGGATGTAAAGTTGTGGTTAGTCCTAAAACTAGAATTTCGGAAAAAGAATCAAAATTGTCAAATAGGTCAAATCTTACGTCTCGTGCCAAAAGAATGTTGAGGAACATTTGTTTACCAAATAAATTGTTCAACATCTCAAATTTTAACCCTAATTTGTTTCAAGTTTATTTGAATACAGAAGATCTCAATAGTGAAGAGTTTTCTGATTATGGTAGAATTTTATATATCTTCAATAAAAGCCATGAGGAGGAGTCTACTGAAAAGAAGGGCAACATGAATAAAGATGATCACAAAAACAATTTAAAGTGCTTAAGCTTAGCTGTTAAGCTTATTGATCTTCCAGATGCTCCCAAAGGTTTTGTTGGTATTCCTCCATTAGTCGCTCAAACTCTCAGTATTTTTAATTCGAACAATAATTTGGTTATTCTTGAAGCAGCAAATATTAGATGCCTGTTAAAAAGACCAGAAATCTTGGTTATCCAACCTTTCACAATTTCAGCAGGTACTGGAGAAGAAAAGCAAAATAAGAAAAAGCTTGTTAGTCAGAAACACGATATAGAGAAGTGTTTGTCTGAAACTGGTTTTTTTGAAAGTAATACTATTTCTTCCGATGTTGACTTGCCCGTGATTCCAAATTCTCTTCCTTATGG
This sequence comes from Saccharomycopsis sp. FM-2023a, assembly GCA_037355385.1. NCBI lineage: Eukaryota > Fungi > Ascomycota > Saccharomycetes > Ascoideales > Saccharomycopsidaceae > Saccharomycopsis > Saccharomycopsis sp. FM-2023a. Next base: position 35,679 of record JBAKFZ010000038.1, read on the forward strand.
TGGTAAATTGAAATTCAAGAAGCCAAATGGATGGATGATCTCTGAGCTGATTACTGATTTCAAATTTGAAATTGTACCTCCAACTTTGAAAAAAGAGTCAGAAGTTTTGAATTTCATTAATGATCATATTGAAAACTTGCCTTTATCAGTTCAAGCTGATATGTTTGAAGACAGATTTGTTGGATATGAAAGCTTAGTTTCTGACATTATGAAAGCAATTACTTCTGACGTCAATGGCTTACTTATACATGGATCGTCTGGTTCAGGGAAATCATTATTGGCCAAAGTTATTACAAGAAACATTTTTTTGAACACTACTTACAAAGTACTGTTTATGAATCTTGAAGATCATTTGAATGAGGTGGGTGATATCAAGTCTTTGAAAAAAACTTTTGGAAAATTTTTCCAGGAGTCTATTAAATTTGAAAAGGTTATTTTTATCATAGACAATATTAACTTGGTTTGTTTCAAGGAGTCTGAGCAAGGGGGATTCTCTTTGGATGGAAATATTCTCACAAAAAGTTTCACTGAATATTTAATTGAATTTTTTAGTACATTTATAAATAAAGGTGATGATAGTTGCTATGAGATCAAACTCATCTTGACTTCTAATAGCAAAGAAAATTTGCATTCTTTATTATTATCAAATCCTCTTCTAATCAGTAAAAGCTTCAAAATAAATCCTCCGGATAAACTGCAGCGGTCCTCAATTATAAACCATTATTTGAAAAAAAAACATTTGGTTTTTGAAGATCTGTCAGAAGTTGAACTAAATGATTTATTGAATGATACAGAAGGTTATTTACCTAGTGATTTGAAAGCCTTGATTGATCGATCATACCATGAAGTTCTTCTAGATTACTTGAACAGTAAAAAGCATCTTAATGAAAATGGAGATTATATTATATTGCCTGAACATTTCAAAAAATCTTTGGAGGGTTTTACTTCTTCAGGACTAAGAAACATAAAATTGCAACAATCGAAGGTTAAATGGGACGATATTGGTGGATTGTTGAAAGCCAAAGAAATTTTACTCGAGACTTTGGAATGGCCAACAAAATATGCTCCAATTTTTGCTAATTGTCCTTTGAGATTACGTTCTGGTATTTTGCTATATGGTTATCCTGGATGTGGCAAAACATTGTTAGCATCAGCCGTTTCTTCTCAGTGTGGTTTGAATTTCATTTCAGTTAAAGGACCAGAGATTTTGAATAAGTATATTGGAGCATCAGAACAATCAGTTCGTGAATTATTTGAAAGGGCTCAAGCAGCAAAACCCTGCATTTTATTTTTTGATGAATTCGATTCTATTGCTCCAAAGAGAGGTCATGATTCTACTGGAGTTACTGATAGGGTTGTTAATCAAATGTTAACGCAAATGGACGGTGCAGAAGGTTTGGATGGTGTTTATGTTTTGGCTGCCACTAGCAGACCCGATCTAATTGATTCTGCTTTACTAAGACCTGGAAGATTGGATAAAAGTGTGATTTGTGATATTCCAGATTTTGCTGACAGATTGGACATATTAAATACAGTTTCCGCCAAAATGTCTTTAAAACTGGATGTTAATTTGAGCATTATTTCTCAAAATACAAATGGATTTTCGGGAGCAGATTTACAAGCTTTATGCTACAATGCTTACTTGAACGCAGTTCATAGAAAATTAAAGCGTGACTCAGAAGAAGGAAGTAGTACTAGCGATAGTAAAACTGATAGAAAATCTTTTGAATTTTTTCAATTAAGATTGAGTGATGGCCAATTAGAAGAATTATCTTTACAAGAGAAAAGTAAGCTTCATAGAAAAATTTATGAACTTTTGGAAACTAATAATAACTATAAGAAAACTATTATTGAAAAAAAGATAAAGAAAGATTTCAATGTGATCATCAAAACGGAAGATTTTGAATTTGCCCTCAAAGATACTAGTCCCAGTATTTCTGCTTCTGAAAAGCTTAAATTACAAAGAATTTACAAAGAATTTGTTGCTGATAGAGATGGTAATATGCCTGATGGTAGTGCAAGTAATCAAATTGGCGGAAGAACTACATTAATGTAAATTTTTTTTTTGGAAATGTAACATTTTAGAAATGTTTATTATAAACAATACAGAAAATTAACCGTAATAAAGATGGAAATGAACAGAAACTGTTCTTTTGTAGATAAATAAGGATTATCAAAAATTTCATTGAGTTTTGATGTATGCGAAATATAATTATTTGGATTAATATATTAAATTTTTTTAATATTGACGATTTTTATTCTTTTTTTTTATTTTTTATTTTAAATTTTATCAGAATGTTGAGAAATCATGAACAAAAACATTTAACCAACAACTAAAGTTTCTGGGTCAGAAAATTCATATTCCGGAACTTCTAAATTAAGTGGAGCTGGCCCTTTTCTAATTCTACCTGAGATATCATAATGGGAACCGTGACATGGACAGAACCAACCACCAAAATCACCAGATTCGCCAATTGGGACACAACCTAAATGGGTACAAATACCCAACATAATTAACCATTCTGGGTTTTTCACACGATCAGAATCTTCTTGTGGATCTCTTAAGGCAGCAATATCAACTTTATTAGCTTCGGCAATTTCTTCAGAAGTTCTATGACGAATAAAGACTGGTTTACCTTGCCATTTGACAATAACATTTTTACCTTCTGGAATGGCTCCTAATTTGACTTCAACTTTAGCCATGGCCAAAACATCAGCAGAGGCAGACATGGTTTGTAAGAAAGCTTCAACGGTAGATTTGGCCCCAGCAGTGCCTAATAAACCAAATGAACCAACCATAAAGTAAGTGAAAGCACGACTTTTATCATTTGCACCTTCTGGTTTAAGATAATCACCAAAATCTGGAGTGGAGTAATTAGATTTATTAACTAAAGCACTTGAAGATAAGAGTCTTGATTGAGAACCTATGAAGTAATAGTTAGTAAATACATTCATTGAAAAATTCATAATAATCTCTTCAAAAAGAAATCATGACATGTGAGAATATGGTAATGAGATGTTGATCCATTTCTGTAATCAGCAATTCGAAATTCTTTTCTTTCCTCATTTTAATTTGATATCAATAAGGGAATTCTGATGAATTTCTTATTGTCAATTATTGTTTGTTATTTCCCAATTTTTATTACTCGAAATCTTTAGCTAATCTTTTGTCAAATAACTTTTTTTGATTAGATTTAAGCAGTGAAAGGCACATACCAAAAGCTCTAGCAACTAAGTTACTTTTAGAAAGAGATCTGAACGCTAAGGAAGCCATGTTGTTCGGAGTTGTCTATTATATTATACTTGTTTTTGTGTTTGTGTTCATCAAAATGATTTTTTTCTTCAAATTCAAGAAAAAATTGGTAAGCTTATTTCCAAAACAATCATTGGCTGAAGAACTCCGTTCCGGGCAACCCCTGTGAGCCTTATTTTTTCCAAAGCAGCCCAAGTGCGGTACGGGTTTTTTGATCAGGTGTTAGGATGTTTGATTTTCCTCAGCATTGCATTACTCTATAGACATGAAATCCATTTTGAAAAAACCAAGCTTACACCATTATAATCATTTAAATTTTATCAAATTTACAAATTATGAACATCCTATTTTTCTTTACCAAGAGCAGATGCAACATCTTTTGCCTCTTGAACCCCTGCAATAATAGCACTTCTAATTCCTTTTTCTTCCATCTTTGCTAAACCATTAATGGTAGTGCCTCCTGGAGTGCAAACTTGAGTCTTTAATATTGCTGGATGTAAATTAGTTGCTTCAACCATTTTACAAGTACCTTCAAGGACTTGCAAAACACTTTTTCTACTTTCATCATAAGTGAAACCCAATTTAATACCACTATCAATCATTGATTCAATCATCAATAAAACAAAAGCGGGTCCAGAGCCAATTAACGATGTAGCAGAATCCATTTTAGATTCTGGAATGACAATAGTGCTTCCGATTTTTGCAATCAAAATATTAACAATATCTAATTCATGATTAACATTTTTATTCACAATGTCACTAACAGCAACCGCAGCCATACCATGTCCGAATTTGGCAGGAGTATTGGTCATTACTCTAGCAATTTTAGGAGAATAGTCACTTAATTGTTCAATTGTCCAACCAGCAACTAAAGAAATCACTAATTTCCCATTGATTTCATCTTTGACTCCATTAAGAACTTTTTCACACATATAAGGCTTTAAACCTAAAACCACCACTGAAGATTGTTTGATTGCTTCTTTTGGTTCAGTATCAGTGAGAATTTTGGATCCAAATTTTTTTTTAAGGGCAAGTTTTGATTTTTCACTACCATTTAATGTAATGATTTTTTTAGGAATGAATTCTGGTTTTTGAGCAAAAATGGCAGTAAGAACGGCGGTACCCATAGTACCGCACCCCAAGATTGTTAAAGTGTAATCATTGCTGAAAGAAGTCATTGTATATTAGAATTTTCAGTATTGTACTCTTCGAATGAAATGTTTTAGCTAATCTCTCAAATAGTTGTGGTCATAATCAGGGGTGTATAACCCTCCTTACCCGTCAGGTAAAGAATGCCAAATCTTCGATACCATACTACAAAATAGTTTAAATATATTTTAGAATAATTAAATATTGATAATAATCATTTAATATAGTCACAAGTGCAAGTCATAAGTCATGTAAATATTTGAGAATATAAGAAAGTAAATAAAAACCCAATACAACAAAATTAACGAAATTGAAATGTAAACCTGTGCAATCAATATAATATAAACTCCAAAACAAAACAAAAAAAATCATTTGTTACTATTTTTTCTGGTACTAAACTTTCTGGTTATTGATTTTTGGCCAGTCAATTTTCTCAACATCTCTTTGACTGATTTAGTACTTTTTTCAATCTGCATGTTGATAAATAAAGTTTCTTGTTCTTTAGATAACAAATTTCCACTACTATTTCCTTCTAAAGTTTCCGGTCCTTCTAGCAATTTTAAAATATTATCGATCTTGAATTTGTTAAAATTAATGGTATCTTCTTTAGTTAAAAATTCAATAGTTTGATCATCTCCACTTACACTTAACTTTTTCAATAAGGCAGTAATATCTAAAGATTCCCCATTTTCAATTTTAGCTATTTTGTTAGACAAAGTTTCAATAGGAGTGTCAACCTCTTTTCTCAAAATTTTATCAATGTCCACTTGTGAGAAGAAAGCACATGATTGTGGTATATCATTGATACCTAGTTGTTCACAGAAAAGACCCCTTGTCCAAATATTAGCAATCTGTAACAACAAAGCAGCTTTATACTTATGCTCATCTTTTACTAAATATCTAATTTCATCATGAACAGTAATTGACAATCTAGCATCAATATTATATCTCTTAATCAAATATTCCATTCCTGTTATTAGTAAATGAAGATAATCGACACCAGAGGATTGAATAGCCCAATTGATTCTCGAAGGCAAGAAACTATTACTATTTAAGTTTTCTTTTTTCAAAGCAGCTGTTATTCCCGCTTTCAAAACAGGAGTTTTGGGGGTATTAGTTTCGGCCAAATTTTCTAATTTATTGAAAAGTACAGATTCAGATCCACCGTACCAAATTTTATTCAAATTGATTCCACTTTTAGACATAAACTTTTTCTCATAGTCACTTAATTTCAAAGTTTTCCCTTTGGTGTTGTCAAATAGATTCATACAAATTTTTTGAACCTCTTTTTCATTCAAAGTGGGATTAAATTGTTTTAATAGAGTTGAAGTGTGTTTTAAACCAGCCCCATAAATTCTACTATAATTGAAAATTTTAGCTTCATTTCTTGAAATTCCCAAAATTTCAGCAGTTTTAGAATGCAAATCAGTTTTTTCCAACTTATTACCTTCCAATGTCATCCAACCAATGGCACTTCCACCATGAATCTTGAAAATAGAATCACTTAGCAAACTTGCTATCCATAACTCTTCACTATCGACATCAGCACCAACAAAACAATATCCATTCGGAGCTTGAATCTTAGTCTTCAATTCCGAACCAATACGATTCTTTTTAACATTTGAAGCAGTCAACCAAGTTTTTTCCACTGCACGTCTAGTAATAGTTCCCATCGGTAAAATCTGTGGAACAATAATGCCAACTGGATCATCAGGGGTTCCCTTGGATAGTAACGGTAATTTGAAATCAACTGTCTTACTTGAATCAGATTTACCATCATCATAAACCACAAATTGGCTCATTATTCTTTCTCTGGAAGAAATCCAGTAGCTTGCAGCAGCATTCAAATCTAAAACCTTCTCGGCTAATTCATACTCAGAAGTTAAAATTTTCTTTTCATAATGTTTCAAAAAACTTTTTGTTGTGAGACTAGTGGTTCTATTTGAAGGACCGTTTGGATGGGGAACCTTAAAATAAACATATTTGTTGTCTTTAGTCAAATCTTCAAAATTAGGATCTTCGGAAAAATCATCAATTTGAGTGTAATTCTTTTTGCGAATTTCGCTAATCAAAGAAAATTTGTTAGCTTCAATTCTAAAACACCAGCCTTTAGTTTCAGTCCATATCAATGGTAAGCCCTCCCATTTCAACTTAAGCAACAACGGAACAAGCCTAGTACGAATTGTAATTTTTATAGAAGCATTAGCAGTGGGAAATAAACTTTTATACCACTCAGGATATCCAGGAAGTTTTTGACGCTTGAAAGGTTTTCCGGATTTTGTTACTTTAACTGGCGCAACATCCCAATTGAGTTGGCCATACCATGGATCTTTTTTGATACTATCAGGATCTTTTTTGAACTTTTCAGTCAATTCCGTCGCTAAATGTCCAAGTTTTTTTTCAATCTCAATTTTATTATTTTGATATAAGGATTCAGCACTAGCGATATAATCTTCCCAAGTTCTTTTGGTGGTGGGCAAAAATATGCTATTAATATGTCTCAAAGCACTGAATGATACCGGGTGTGGACAAGTTTCAGAGAAAATTGGATAGACCTTTTGAAAGACTTTTTGGGTAGCTTCCACATCACCAGCACAATAGTTCATTAGTTTTTGGAAATTTTCAATAATTTCAGATTTTTCAGTAGATTTGAAAAAATCCCTATCAGTTTTGTCCATTTTCATATCACAATAAAATTTTGAGACATCAGCTAATGAATTGGAACTGCTCAATGTTGCCCAAGGATCATCTTTAGTCTTGTATTCACTATCATACTTATCAATCAATTTTTCATTTAAGATTGTTGAAAACTGATTTTCAAATAACGATTCAGCAAAATTTTCATCATTGAGTAACATTGTGAAATCACCAGCCAATCCAGTTTCGATTTTTGTATTTTCTCTGTGTTTTAACCACAAAGGTCTTTGACGAGAACAAATTCCAGCCACGGCAGCATGTAATGACAATGTATCCAAATAAAAAGCAGAAGATTTTTTTAATTGATATTCTTCTTTGATTCTAGCACGATCATATGCAACATTATGACCAACTATTAATTTACTCTTATCTATAGTATCCATTGGAATTAGATAATTATCTTGAACATTAGAATCTTTGGATGTTAGATATGGCGAAACCCAACCATACCAAGCCACTGGAGATGCACAAGTTGCTAATACTGGATATGGACTCACTTGATACATTGTTTCAACATCAAATACAAGAATATCTTCTAATGGGTGATCAACTTTGACCGGATCCAGAGAGTTTGGGTCATATCTATACCATCCTGGTTCAAATCTCCAATTTGTAGGTTTTTTCGGAAGTGCCTTAGTATGTGCTAAAACATTTGCAAAATTCAAGTAAGGTGAGCTATCTTCAAGAGCCAATCGCACAAAATGTTCATTCACTGTTTTACCGTGAAGTTTTGGGAGATTAAAAAAAATTGGTTCTGTAATATTAGTTTTTTTGTTCAAAAGCTGGAAAGATTCCAAGTATTTTTGAGAAAGATTGATTTTAATAGTATCATACTTTGTTAATGCTTTCGTTGTTTTTTCATCAACAGTTACTGGAAATATCTGACGCCTGATATTTGAGCCTAAATACTGAATTCCTACTTCATTCACTCTTGGTGATTCTTTGATTTGTGAAACATTAGGAGAATTTAGTATAACTGATGGATTTTGTAATATTTGTGTGATATCACTGCTTTTTGTGATATGAGAAGCAAATCTAGCAAAATATACCCGCGATGGACTCTTTGGTCTTGACCTAGAGTACGTTAGCATGTTTAATGAGCTAAGACAATAACCTTCGAAACTATTATTGATTCATAAAGCGCGCTAACAATATTTTTTTTGTTTTGATAATTTAAATTGAAATTTCTTTTTATAAAAAAAAAGACGCTCACGGGTAACCGTTTCCTCTTTGGCTAATGTAATTTGACAGCAAATGTCACTTTCCTGAAAGGATTAGATTATTGACTACTATTTCCTGCACTGTACCGTATTGTTCATTGAGTTTTTGAGAAAGAATTAATAGAAATGAAGAAAATAGAGCTAAGAAGTACCACTGAAAGCAGAAAAGAAAAATACAAAGTAAAAGAGTCTTCTAATAAAAAATCAAAGCAAACAGAAAAATATGCACAAAAAAATAATAAACCAAATTTAATAGTTTAGGTTTAAGGGGGTCAAATTTCTTCTCTGATTCTAAGGAAATCCAAATACATGTCCTTGGTCCAAGCTCTGCATCTCTTTCCATAAATAATCATTGGAATACATAATAACATGATGAATAAGTTGATAGCTGCCAAAACAACATATGTTTTAGTAGTACCCATTGAATTTAACCAAGGCGAGCAAGCAAATGTGAAAATACAACCAATGATATTATTGATAACAGAAACACCAACCATTCCCTCAATAATCATTTCAGGGTATGCATCCATCAAGTAACTCATAGAAATATCCCCAGAGCAACCCCAACCAAATCCAATGAATCCGAGACCAACATAAGTGACATGCCATGACCATTCTTTACCAGTACCAATACCAAAAAGCAAAAGACCCAATGGTGAAATGATTGCTGCCAAAAATATAAACCATAATCTGTATTCAGCTTCTAAGATACCATTGTTACGTTTTGCTAAGTGAAGAACAAACCAATCAGAGAGAGAGCCGGCATAATAACAACCAATTGCAGCACCAATAAGACATGGCACGTTCATAATGGCGACCCCGGCATCAGAATAATTGAAAGGAGCATCATAATAAATATCATCTTCAGTAGTAAGGTAGAAGGTAAGAAAAGCATCTTGAGCACCCCACATAAGACCAGAGAGAATAACCGGTGGAAATAAGAATACTCTAAATATCATTCTAAGTTGTTTAAAATATTGCTTGATACCGTGACCTTTGACATTTGATGCAAAAGTAATCATTTGAACTCTTTCCCAGTATGGTTTTGAGAGATCATTACTTCCTGCGTCAATAATGTTAACGTCTTCATTTAAAGCCAACTGTTCGTCGTCTTCTTCTTCTTCAAGTTCTTCATCACGCAAGGCAGTTGTCATAGTGGTGGATTTGGAGAAGTTGAGTTTAGTATTTTCCTTCTTCTTCTCATCATTAGTTTGTGGTGATCCGGGAGCATGGGTGATATTATTAGAAATGGTACCTAAAAATTTGCTTCTATCAAAGTAAGTCTCTTCAAAAGCAAAAATCATGACGATGATTAAAACCCCATAAATAATTGCAGCGGTCCAACCAACCCATCTAAAAGAATATTCACTATCTGCACTGATAAAACCAGCAATCAAAGGTCCGAGATAAGTACCAACAGAAGTGGAAAAAATGTAAACAGTTAACCTTGAACCTAATTGATGTTGAAAAAAAATATCAGAAATAGATAATTGAACTTGAGATTCAGCACAAGCTTCAGAGGCACCCACAAATAATTGAGACCAAATTGAATCATTGGTATCTTTGGAGTAACCAAACCAAATGGAACCAATAAGACCCATAACAATACAAATGAAATAGGAGATTTTTCTACCCCAAATAGAAGTGGTGGGTGCCAAAATCAAAGAAGCAATCGCAATACTAGCGAATAAGACACCAGCACCAGTATTCATTGAATCATAAGAAATACCATAAATTTCATTTAGTGAATCTTGAGTAGCACCAGCATCATTTGCAGTTGCAGCTGTAAACCCAGTAATAAAGATGATGACTAGAAAATGCCAGGACTTTCTAAATTTGGACCAATTAAGGGGATCATTTGGAGAATCTGATGGTTGAGGCATTAAAATTATACTCCCTTTTGTTTTTAATTTGGCACCTTCAAAGAAATTTTTCCCGGTTTCTGTATCGCTAATCTCGTGGGTGAATATGTTGATGGTGCCTGGAATAAAATCATCATCATATCTTGAAGTAGCCATGTTAGCGATCCTTTTGTGGGTAAGTAAGTATATGTTTAACTAATCAAAGTTTCTCTCTAAAAAAAAGTTTACAGAAACTAATAGTGGTTATTGAAGTTCTGCAAATGAAAAAAAAGTACTATAGTGATGTTCCTTTAATAGTACTTTTTATTTCCAATTAAAAACTGAAAGTAATAATAATGGAGTGTAATGTAATGGTAAAATACGAGGTATTGTAATGTTGTTATCCTTAGTTTCCTAATAAACAATGTTAGGGAACTTTGCTTTCTGGAACGTTGAAGTATAAAAAGCCAACGCTTTGTGCTGAGGTTCTCAAGTTGGAACGTTTGTTAAAAAGAGTTAACGAAGAAATGGTGGGCAGAATGGGTTTCTTTGGTTAACGAACTAAAGGCGGTTTGTATATCAAATAGACTGAACTAAATCTCACAAAAAGATTATGTTCTTAATTTGATTTTTTGATAATTATTAGCAATATTTTTGTTGATGATAACAAAAGTTTATGGTGTGAAATCGTTGCGATGCACCAGTAGTTAAAGATAGTTGACTTGCAATCCTGAAAGGATAAGTGATATTATCTAATTATATGAAAGAGCGATTCGATTGCCTTTTGTATATGGAGGAAAATTTTTTTCCATTTTTCTCTTTTGAATACAGCTGAGCTGCATAAAGGGCATCAATTTTATTGCTTCGGATTCAATCTTTTCAATTGCTCCCAGGCATGTTCTCAATTCAATGCTCCACAAAAGACAATAACGACAAAATTTTCATTGTGCTCCCAGGCAATTAATGAAATAATTAATATCATTGTAGAAGCGCATTCTTAAACTTTTATTTTTATGGCAGAATTGCGTAAAGAGCTTAATGATAAGCAACAATCCATGATAGGGGACTTTCACGTGATTGAAATTTGCCATAATTTGTGCCGTAATGCTAATCAACAAATCTGACAGATTTTTGAGTCAATTAACTCTCAAAATCCGTACCAAGGGGCATATAAAGACAAGGTGAAAATCCGATTAAACAATGCTATCATAAATTTAATTCTGAAAGGCATTGATTAAGTTAAGAACAGTCTAAAGTTGAATGTTTTGCTATTAATGATTTGCGTGACGATTGGACTAAATTTATATGCCTTGCAATAAATGTCGATGGCTAAACGTATATTATTTCAAATAGTTGATCAAATGAAAAGATCATACTCAGCAATATCTAATACGTCTTCCAATCTTATGTATAATTTGCGACTCTACTTGGCAATAAACTGAAGTAGGTGTAGGCTGATATCAACATATTTCAAACGGTTCTTCATGATTGACTGAGAGAACTTGGCAATTGTTGACAGCAACATTCAGGGTTTTAATAAAAATGCGGATATGTTTCAAAGTGCCAACGGCTAGTATATACTATATCAAATAGCTCATTCTTTACCAAGAATTATCTTTTATTTAATTTTTCGGTAACTTATTTTTAAACTTATCTTTTTTACACAATACAGATATTGCTTTTGCTTAAGATGTTTCATCATTACGCCCATGTCTATTGTAATCAAGTAAAAAGACTTATACTGGATTGTTCAGGCTCAGGCGTTTTCCACGTTTATAATAGTTTCAAATAAATCAACTAGAATGGTTAAAATTCTTCAAGTGGTAATGAAGTTGCTTGTTTTGTCTTATTGAACGGTATGTCTCTTATATAAAGCCCGAAAACTTCTTAAAATTGTAGACCAAACATAGAAGAAGAAACTAGAGGAAGTCAACAAAAGAGAGAAATCTGATTGTCATAAAATCACTACAATCCATAGATTATGTAAATTGAGTATTAGACAAATCACCAAACAGCACAAGTCAAAATCTCTTTTAATTTATATCTAGATAGTATCGAAAAAGTATATAGGTTCATGCTCCAAAATTTTTATCTGTGAGCTTATGAGAAAATAAAACTCGAAAATTTTGACTTAACTCTTTTGGTAGAGCAAACAAGGTTAAGGAGAAAAAAGTACCTTTTATGGTATGTGCTTTCTCACATGTTTATCAATTTTTTATCAAGAGCATGCTGTAGATATACATCTATCTGGTAAAACACCAAATGTAAAGATGCCAATCCCGGGACTATTCATGTTGTGCTGTGAAAAATGCGTGGTATGTGGCCCCGTCTCCTCCCGGGGTCAGCTTCCTTTTCAGCCTTCACCGGGAATGATTATTGATAGACACGTGCCCAAAAACGGTGATGACACGGGTGAGATGAGTGACCTTTCTGCACCATGGAAAATTCCACCAAATTTCGCCCGGAGACTGAGTAATAATCTCGAGATTATAAATATCCTCGACTTTCCCCCTTTTTTTTTCATTATTTATAATGTTAAATAAACTTTTCGATTTTACATCTACTCCTTATTCATTTTAACAATCTACCTTCACAATGCCAGCTCCAGTCAAGTTCTTAACCTTAACTTCTCAATTATCCGAACCATTTGTCATTCCAAACCTTTCACCAGTCTCCGGTGACAATCAATCAATCAGCATTTTGAAAAAAGAAAAAGACCTCTTGTCTTTAGATAACTCCAAACCTTTATTTAGTGAAGATACCGCCTCATCTGTCAGTGAATCTAGCTCAGACTTAGATGTTGCTCTTTGAGGGGCCACAATTTTATTGTTTTTGCTTACTTTTCATCAATTCTTTTTATCTTTTGTTTTAAAAAATTATAAGGGCATTCATTAGTTTTGCTTGCTTTAGTTCATGATATATCCTCTTTAAATTATATTTAGGTGTTCTGGTTTTAGTTTTATTTGGCTGTTTTTCAAAAAAAAAAATGTTTATAAACAAGGAATGCAAATATTATTCTATTCTAAATAATTTACATATATTCGTTTATCAATAATACCTGTGTAAGTAATTCTTTAATTTGAACCCTATGAAATGTACTTTTATGCATTTTCAAAGCAACATTGGGTTTTGTGGCATATTATTTGGTCACTCATTTTTTTTAAATCTGGATCACGAATTATGCATGTCAAGAAAATTTTTTTTGACGTCGCCGAAACTCAAAAAATCACAGAGAACTTCAACAAAAGTATTGATAAGCTCTTACTTAAAATACAAAAATTTAGAAGAACTTCTATTTTTTTTATAACAATTGATTAAAATCTATTAACGGTGTTCTATACATAAAACTCAATGAAAATAATAAAAAAAAATAGATACAATTGTGTCTGTGAGTTACATCAGAATTGTGCAAAAATAACAGTTTATTTGTTGACGCACTATAGGAACTTTATGGAGAGAATCAATAAGAATGGTTATTATTATTTTTGTTTTTAATAAGTTTAACTAACCTTGTTGACTTATGAAACGAGAAGAAACGATGATATGAATAAGTTTAGATCGGTCAACTCAAAAATGAAACATTTTCGCTACAATTAGAAAGCTTTCGATGTTCTTTTCTATAGCAATGATCTTTGATCTTGTCTTATGTTTCAATTTTACTTTTCGATGATAGAATATTTAAGTATTAGCATACGGTAACATAACTATAAGAAAGTTTGAACAACATCAAAAAATACTGCAGAATATAATATAATAAAATTTGGTACAATATTCATTATTGATCTGAACTACCAGTATTGGTCTCTGAAACATCAGTATTGGTTTTTGAATCAACAGCTCTGGTTTCTGAACCAACAGCATGGGTTTCTGATTTAATAACATTATCGGGTTTCTGATTTTTTTCGCTTGACTTATTTTGTTTATTATGCTTTCTTGATCTCTTTCTCTTCTTTTTCTGCTCTTCTTCCTTACTTTCTTCTTCAAAACTGATGTTTCTTTTCTTTTTTATACTTAAAGGGTTTGGTTCCTTTGGCCCTTTTCTTTTCTTCTTTGGCACAGCAGTTTCTCCTTTTTCGTTTGCCTCTTCTTTTTGCACAACACCAGCGTTAACATCGTTCAAACCAGAATTTAATTTACCATTTTCATAGGCCAACTTCTTCTCCTCTGTACTATGACTAATTGGTTCCATGATCATAACCGAACGATTCATGTAAATTAATGGAGTTCCTGGGACTCTTCTTAGTTTGCGCCTAAGATCAATATTTTGCGTCACAACAACATATCTATGTTTATTTTTTCCATTGATATTGACAATACTTTCTATACAATCACACAGATCGATAGCATTTTCTTTATGACCGCATCTTCTTCTTTCAAAAGTTTTTGCAAAAGTAATTGCTTCTTGATTTTTTGAATCATACAAAGCTTGCATAGAGCATTGGGTAATCATTGGCTTAATTTCATCTTGAACAGTATTTCGAAGATACTTTAATAAATCGATATTCGAATGTTGACAAACTTCAATAATTTCATGATCTAAAATCACTTGATATGGTGGTCTGAACTTAAAAGTATGGTTGAAAACCAACATAGTCTTTCTGTAAGATTTAGCTCTTTTTTGCCTCATATTGGAAATACTTTATAACTGGAAGTATCAAGCGATTAACTTTATATAACTTTATTGACTTAATATTTCAAAAGTTACATAAAAAAAAATTTTTTTCAGAAAAAGTCGCATCTCATCATACACACGTGACTGTTTACATAAGTTGAATTATCTCTCTTTAAGTTGTCGCTTTGAAAGATCTCCATTATATAAAACACCCTGAATAATGAATTTAAAACTCGGACTATCAAAAAAGAAAGCAAATAAATTACAGAAAAATCCTGTTGCCTCGGTAACTGCTTTCAATTCGTTTCCAGGTGATGAAGATGAAACAGACAAAGTATTCCTATCATTAAAAGATCAACAAGAGAGTCAAAGAAAAAAGCAAGATTTGGAGAAAAAACAACTCGTTCAAAAGCAAACAGATTTAAAGAAAAGACAATTGGAGAAAAATATGAATATTGAAATAGTTGTTGATGTTGAGGAGTCCGTTTACCAGTACGATGAAGTTTACAACAATTTGAAAGAAGATTCCTCGATAAAAATACAGGAGAAAGATAAGACAAGTAGGAAAAATGTTGCTAATATGATTAAAGCAAAAAAAGAAAGGGAAAAGCGGAAGCTCGTTAGCGAGGATCTATTAAACCAAGCAATACTGAAAAAAAGTAATCTAGAAACATTTGTGACGTCTGCCTATTCTGAACGAATGAAAGAAATCAAACAACTGACCGAGGAAGAGGAAAGTAAGGAACTAAACGAGAGTAATAATGGTGATGGTATAAAGTTGAAAAAGATGTACCGAAAATTTATCAACGGTAACGAAGAAATCGTTAATACAAGTGAGTTGCAAATGAACTCGAATGATCACATTCCTATTAGCCAATCAGTCCCCATTAATCAGCCTCTCACAAACAATTGTAGCTTACAAAAACAAAAAGGTCAACTACAATGCAATGATAATGAACAGAGATTGATATCTCTTGTCAAGATGAAATTAGAAACCTCTAATATTAATGATGAAGATATCATAAAGGCTAGGAAAAGATATTTTTTGAGAAAGCGACAAAGAAGGCTAGAAGCCATAAAATAAAGCAGTGTTTTCAAGTAATCTAATACTAATCAAATGTTGTAAAGTGATTGTATTTGAACTTTTAGGGGGTTATAGACCCCATTTTAATTTTCGCATACGAAAAAAAAAAATTCAGAAAACTATGACATTAATGATGATTCAAAATTTTTGTGGTTTGTTTAGTTTATTTTTGGTATTTTATAGTGATTAACTTTCTATTAAGATGAGCGGGCTCCAAAACGTTTCTTCAAGAGTCCTTAATATGAAATTTATGCGAAAAGCAGTGAATGAAGAAAGCAAAAACACCCCAGAGTTGAAAAAGACGTTACAAAAATCAACAGAGATTAAACTGAACACAGTACAATGGTCATTACCAGGGAAAGCTAATCTAATAAAGCTAAGAAAAAGTGACAATAGTGGAGGTAAAAAACTATATGAAACTATTGGATATTCACAAATGAAAGACTTTTTTGATGATAGTGAAGATGATGAAGACCTTCGCGATCAAGAGAATATTGGTAGAAGAACTTTTGGCAAAATCAAAGCCCTGACTATTGCACCGCAAAGCCCAGAAAATGAGTTGACGGAGACAAAAATAGAAAGAGATACATCAAATTTTGGTAAATTGAGCCAGGAAGGCAGAAATGAAATTAGCAATAAAGATGATTATTTTTTGAGTCAGCTTTTGGAACAAAGTGATAAAAATAACGGGAGTGGACACAGAAATTACAGTAATCAAAATACTCAAACCATACCTTTGGTAGATGATTTTTTAAATTCCAACTATAGCGGTACCAAGAGGAACGCTGAAAATATTTCAAATGATGATGGAGTTTCTAAAAAGTCTAACAAAAAAAGGAAAGCAAGGAAGAATAGGAAAACTCAGGCTCAAAACTGATTGCTAGTGGAATGAATATACGAGTATCTTTACAATATGATGTGGACGTAAGGTATTTTTTTATTATTATAATAAATTATTATGTACAAAAAGTTTTAATTTGCATTCTTTGTTCATGGTCTAACGGGAATGGAGTCAGGGCTAAATGATTCGAGGCCAACCTTTACTATACGACTAATCGGTTTCTCGTTTTTAGCAAACTTCACAGAAACCTCATAGTACCCGGCAAAATCCATTGCAGGTAATTGAATTTGCCCAGATTCTGTTTGATAATAGAAATTAATCTCTCTTTCGACGAATCCAAATCCTGTTAACGATTTTAGTGTTGATTTGAAAATATCAACTGTGATTGGATTCTCCAAACGACCAGAAGATTTACTTGAACTTTTGATTGTAATAGTTCTTGGTAATTCGTCAAATGCTTCACGCTCATAAAAAATGCTTGATGAGGTATTTTCTTCTTTGGCAGGAGTGGAACTGAATGACAATCCCAATTTTTCAAGACCAATCGATGATTTTTTCTCCACTGTTTTGGTTTCTGGAATTGAACTTATAGTTGGTGTTTTCACCTCAACAACTTTTTTGGCTGAAGCTTCCACAACAGGGACTCTTGGAGGCTGCCCAGGTAAAACATAGCAAGCACCATTATGAGGATGTAAATAATTTATCATTTTGCTTGGTAAGACTTTGATGATTTGACCTCTAACTCCAAACTCTTCGAAGTCTTTAAGAAGTTGCACTTCAATTTTCTGTTTGACTTTTAGAGAGACTGTTGTCAGAGAAAAATCTCTCTTAATAATGCTTCTGAACATTTTTCATAGATATATAAACAATAAATGGTGTTATACAAAGAATATTTGTCTGCAAGATTTTTCAATTTTACTTTCAACAATTTTTTTGCACAAACAAAATTCAAGTAACTCACGTGATATGTCACGCGACTGCAAAAACCTTAAATTGAGCACCATTGGTAAACAAAACCTCTCCTTCATAATTTTGATTTATAATGTGCAATAGCGTGTGCTTATGCTGTATATAGAGCTGGTTGCTAATGTATGCTATCTAAAAACTAACCCTCTATATTCATTGATCCAAAATATTAAAGTGGTTCAAAGAATTGGGGATTTAGTTGCATAATTCGTTTTTGTGGCATCCAAATGCAGAGCTCAGCGGTTATTACTTTTTAATTATTAAAAACTTTTGTTATTTAATTTATTGGCGGCTAAAGTTGAGATTTATATAAAAAGAGAAAAGCACCTTCCTAATAAATTTCAACTATCAAGTTATAATCAACCTTCAGTCCCCACAACTCCAAAATCAAATGGCAAAGAATAGTCCTGGGGTTGCTCAAACAAGATCTGAACCTTCGGGATTAGATAGTGAATTTAGAAACGAACTTTCTGATGATTTCCAAGTTCAATCAATGTCCGAGAGCAGTGATTCCAAGTATACTGACTCTCCTGAGTATCCCAATCCAGAAAGTATGGTTCATTACCTCTCTTTATCAAAATGATTTTGTTTGTTTTTCTAACAATCAAATTAGCTGACCAAGATGACCTTGACACAAAACCAAATCATTTTTCTAATTCTGCTTTGACAGAAAAAACTGTCCAACTATTTAGTGGCTTTAAAACCCCAAAGATCAATTCTAGTAGGTGGAAAGATCATGGCATTAGTATTGGTATGGGCTTGGAAGCGATGAATCGGGGAGAAACTTTTGTGGAAAAAGGCGTTTATGATACTTTCGATGATTATTATGATCCTTATCCGAGCTGGAATCCTGAGGATAAGGTTCCAATATCTAGAGAAGAGATAGAATCTATTTTCATCACCTTAACAGAAATTTTTGGGTTCCAGATGGATAACACTAAAAATATGTTTGATTACCTTTTACGTTTATTAGATTCTAGGGCTTCTAGAATGTCGCCTATTATTGCTCTTAAATCTTTGCATGCCGATTATATTGGTGGTGATAATTCGAATTTTAAAAAGTGGTATTTTGCTGCTAAATTAGATGTTGATGATTTATATGGATATGTTGAAAATGGGGCCAAGATTGAAGGTTACTCTACAGAAGAAGCTGAAAGAGCTTGGAATACAAAGATGCATTCATTAGAACCAAAAGAATATATTGTCCAGTTAGCGCTATATTTATTATGTTGGGGAGAAGCTGGAAATATCCGGTTCATGCCTGAATGTTTGTGTTTTATTTTCAAATGTTGCAATGACTACTATTACTCTTTGGATTTATTGCAACAACCTCTTTCCCCTCCAGCCAGTTTCCTTGATCATGTCATTGTTCCTCTTTACAATTATTATCGTGATGGGAATTATGAAATTGTTGAAGGCAAATATGTCAGAAAAGGTAAAGATCATGCAAACATTATTGGATATGATGATATGAACCAGCTCTTTTGGTATACCAAAGGTATCAAAAAAATTGGATTGAAGTCTACCAAAAAAAAATTTATGGAGTTGTCAAAATATGAAAGATATTTGCAGTTTAGTGATATTAATTGGGATAGATCATTTTACAAGACATACAAGGAAGCAAGAACTTGGAGTCATATCATTGTGAATTTTAATAGAATCTGGATTATTCACTGTTGTGTGTTTTGGTACTATATTGCATTTAATTCACCTACATTATACACTCAAAACTATCAAATTCAGTTAAATACTCAACCGGCTATCCATACAACTTTATCAGCATTAGCATTGTCTGGTTCTATTGCCTGTTTAATCAACATCCTTGCAACATTTTATGAATTTTCTTTTGTCCCTAGAAAATGGCCAGGTTCTCAACCATTAATGAAGCGGTTATTTCTTTTGTTAATAACATTGATACTTAATACAGCGCCCTCGGTGTTTATATTTGGATTTTTATCTTGGAATAGAAAGTCTAACTTGGGAACTAGTATAGCTTCTGTGCAATTTGGATTTTCGATTATAACTGTTGTTTATTTCTCGTTTTGTCCTTTAAGAAATCTTTTTGGCGACGGTAGAAGAAAAGGAGACAAATACTCCCCCAATAAAGTTTTTACTGCTTCTGTTCATAAGTTACACGGAAAGGCATTGATTTCATCATATGGTTTATGGACTGCCATTTTTATTTCAAAGTTTCTTGAGTCTTATTTTTTTTTGGTTTTGTCAATAAAAGATCCTATTAGAGAACTCGATATCATGAATATTAGCGATTGTGCAAATGATATATTATTTGGTAATTTGATTTGTCGTTTCCAACCAAAATTTGTTTTGTGTATCATGTACGTCACAGATATGCTTTTATTTTTTCTAGATACTTATTTGTGGTATATTGTGTGGAATACTATCTTTTCTGTTTGTCGTTCGTTCTATATGGGGGTTTCTATATGGACTCCTTGGAGGAACATTTTCTCAAGACTTCCAAAGAGAATTTTCTCGAAAATTGTTCATTCGTATGGAAATAATTTGAAACCTAAAGTTATTGTTTCTCAAATTTGGAATTCAGTTATCATTGCAATGTATCGCGAGCATTTGCTATCTCTTGATCATGTCCAGAAATTAATTTATCAACAGGTTGCTACATCAGGTTCAGATGATGTTGATGCTTTAAAGGAACCTAGTTTTTTTGTTTCTCAAGAGGATCGATCTGTCAAATTTTCAATCACAGAAAGTCATACGGAAGCTCAAAGAAGAATCACATTTTTTGCACAATCACTTTCAACGTCCATGCCAGACCCTTGTTCAATTGATGACATGCCCACATTTTCAGTGTTAATTCCCCATTACAGCGAAAAGATTGTTTTAACATTGAAGGAAATCATTAGGGAAGAAGATGAATATGCTCATATTACTTTGTTGGAATACCTCAAACAACTTCATCCTCTTGAGTGGGCTTGTTTTGTTCAAGATACAAAAATGTTAGCGGAAGAGATAGAATCATCATCTTCCTCAACTTTGGATGCTGAAAAGAGCTTTTCTAATGACTTGCCTTACTATTGTGTGGGATTCAAATCTGCAACCCCTGAATACATTTTGAGGACCAGAATCTGGGCCTCTTTGAGATCACAAACATTGTATAGAACTATTTCTGGCTTTATGAACTATTCAAGAGTAATTAAATTGTTATATGATGTGGAAAATCCTGATTTGAAAGACTTTGAAGGATCAGAAATGAGAAAATTAGAGGCTGCAGCAATTATGGCTCTTAGAAAGTTTAGACTTGTTGTGTCAATGCAAAGATTGGTTGGTTTTAATCAGGAAGAAGAGGAAAATAAAGATTTTTTATTGAGAGCATATCCTGAATTGCAGATTTCCTATTTGGATAAAGATGTTGACAAAGAAACTGGGAGAGTAATTTATTACTCATCATTGATTGATGGAAGTTGTGAAATTGATGAAAATGGTAAAAGAATTCCTAAATACAGGGTTAAGCTATCTGGCAATCCGATCATGGGGGATGGTAAAAGTGATAATCAAAACAACTCTTTAATCTTTTGCAGGGGTGAGTACATTCAATTGGTTGATGCTAATCAAGATAATTATTTGGAAGAATGTCTCAAAATTAGGAATGTTTTGGCAGAATTTGAAGAGAAGACTCATCCAATTGAGTATTTAGCAAATAGCAACAACTTTGAATTGCCTTATCAAAATCCAATTGCAATTATTGGTACAAGAGAATACATTTTTTCGGAAAATATTGGGATTTTGGGAGATGTTGCTGCAGGGAAAGAACAAACTTTTGGAACCCTATTCGCCAGAACTTTAGCTCAAATTAGCGGGAAACTACATTACGGACATCCTGATTTTCTTAATAATATTTTTATGACTACTCGAGGTGGTGTTTCAAAAGCTCAGAAAGGACTTCATTTAAATGAAGATATTTATGCTGGTATGAACACCATTTTAAGAGGCGGTAGGATTAAACATTGTGAGTATATGCAATGCGGTAAAGGAAGAGATCTTGGTTTTGGTTCTATCTTGAATTTCACTACCAAAATTGGGGCTGGCATGGGAGAGCAAATGCTTTCAAGGGAATATTTTTATTTAGGTACTCAACTTCCTCTTGACAGATTTTTATCCTTTTATTATGGTCACCCTGGCTTCCACTTGAACAATGTATTTATCATACTCTCCATGAAGTTGTTATTATTGGTCACTGTCAACTTATCTTCATTATTCCAAAAAAGTACTGTTTGTGAATATGACAAACATGTGCCATTTACTGATCCAAGAAGACCAACAGGATGTTACAATTTGGAGCCAGTTATTAGTTGGTTAAGAAGATGTGTGCTTTCGATTTTTGTTGTTTTTGCCATCTCTTTTGTTCCTTTATGTGTTCAAGAATTGATGGAACGAGGTATTTGGAAAGCTTTGTCAAGATTAGGGAAACATTTCGCTTCGTTGTCTCCATTATTTGAGGTTTTTGTTTGCAAAATTTATGCACAGTCATTGATAAATGATATGGCTGTTGGCGGTGCTAAATATATTGCCACTGGAAGAGGCTTTGCAACTGTTAGAGTTCCCTTCTCTGTAATTTATTCTCGGTTTGCCTCCGAAAGTCTTTATTTTGGGGCCTTGACGGCTCTATTGATGATCTATTGTTCAGGTGCCATGTATAACATTTCTGTGTTATGGTTTTGGTTCACAATCACTGGTCTTTGTATGTCACCATTTATCTACAATCCAAATCAATTCTACTGGACTGACTTTTTTCTAGACTATAAAAGTTTTCTTCGCTGGCTTTCTTCTGGAAATAGCGCTGGTAAGGCTGATTCATGGATAACATTCACTAGAGAACAAAGATCACAACTTACTGGTTCTAAAAAGAAATCATATTCTATGCCAAATGATAAGCTTTCAAATAGCTGGAAAAAACCTTCATTTTTGAATATCTTCTTATATCACATTTGTGCCAAAATCTTAGTTACTGTTTGTGTTCTTTTTGCATTTTTATTTGTTAGTTCTCACAAAAAGCCCGTCAACTCTCCATCATCCAATGCTGTTATCAGAATTTTGATAGTTGCATTATTTCCCATTATAATCAATATGGTATTGGTTTTTGTTGGTTTCATTATTTCTATAATACTTGGCCCAATTGTTGGACTGTTTAGTACAAAAGCACCATCTTCGGTTGCTTTTTTAATTCATGGTTTGGGTTTTTTGAACCATGTAATCTTTTTTGAACTTTTTTGGTTTCTTCAGAAATGGGATTTTACAACTACAATTTTAGGGTTTTCGATCTGTATTATGATACAAGATCTTGTTTTTAAAATAATGACTGCGTTATTCATTTCTAGAGAACACCAAAATAATGTTGCCAATAGAGCTTGGTGGTCAGGGGCTTGGTTTAGTTCTGGATTAGGATGGGCTATTTTAACCCAACCATTTAGAGAATATTTGTGCAAAACAATGGAATTGAGTTTGTTTGTTAATGATTTTGTTGTTGGTCATTTCTTGTTGTTTGTTCAGTTTCCTATCCTACTAGTGCCTGGAATTAACAAATGGCATTCATTGATGTTATTCTGGTTGAAGCCCAGCAAACAGATTAGGCCTCAAATTATGACAACCAAACAAAAACGAAAGCAAGGCTGGGTTATTGTTTTGTATTTATTAATTTATTTTATGATTATGTTGATCTTTATTTTTCTTTTGATGATTCCTTTTTTAATTAGAACCTTTGTCGACGACGATATTTTTTCCAACTTGCCGGATGTCATAATTTATTTAACTAATTAAATGTCTAAATAGATTTTTAACTAATGTTTATCTTTATTTTTCATATTTATTCAACAAATGTTTTACTTCATAAACTATTAAATCTCTTTTTTCTTTTCAAGTCCTTCTGCAAAGTTGCTATTTAAAATCGCTTCTCTGGATGTAGAGTTGATATGTTTAAATCTATCAGGTCCTATATGTGTGCCACCAAACCATCTAACATCAACTACAAGACAATTCCATACATTCATCAATGTCATCAAATGTAGCATTCTTGATCCAGCAGCTGTCTCTCC
Source organism: Saccharomycopsis sp. FM-2023a (assembly GCA_037355385.1). Classification (NCBI taxonomy): domain Eukaryota; kingdom Fungi; phylum Ascomycota; class Saccharomycetes; order Ascoideales; family Saccharomycopsidaceae; genus Saccharomycopsis; species Saccharomycopsis sp. FM-2023a. The sequence goes on from JBAKFZ010000038.1 coordinate 59,407, forward strand.
ATCATCATCAGAATCCTGAATAACCGTGCCATCAGAATTTTTGATTCTCCAAGCACACATTGAATGATTTGATTTTGCAATTTTTCGATTTGATCTTAATTCGTAAAGCTTTTCGTCAACTTCTTCATCGCTGTGTACCTCAGTAGCAAATCCCACAAATGTCGAGCCCCTGTCTGTCACTGGGGCAGATTGATACCAATAGCTTGGTATTTCATCAGCATTTTCTATCAATTCTGTTTGATATTCTTCAAGATCTGGCTGTTCTTCGAATAGTTCTAGTTGAAGTAGTTCATCAAGTGTATTCAAAAAATCAAATAAACATACTTGATCGACATTAAAAACTTCATCCAAGGAATCTTGTAGCATGGGCTGTAATTCAGTGGCAGCAGAATCATTTGCAAACTTTCTTTGAGAATAAACCCCCAATATTGTGGGTTTTATTTTTGGATATTCATCATCAAATAGAAATCGAACTTTACACCACTCATTGCCTGGAATTATCAACTCGATAATACCATCATTTAATTTAGTTATTGTATCCGGATAGATGGCATCTATAGCTCCTAGCTCATCTGTGTAGTCTTGACTAGACATTTAGAAATTGTTTGACTTTTGAAAGTCACTATATTAAATTTTTTCTGATGCTTATAAAGCTGAAAAAAAAGTCGAATTTTTTTTCAATGTTTACCTTTCGATAAAAAATTGACAATCATGGCAGAAGTTTTGAAAGAAAAAGGTAACGAATGTTTCAAAAAAGGCGAGTTCAAAAAGGCCGCCAAACTTTATAGAGATGCTATTGCTTTGGATCCAAACAATCCTGTAATATATTCTAATAGATCAATGTGTTTCACAAAGCTAGAGGATTGGAAAAGAACATTAGAAGATTGTGAGATGGGAATTTCACTTTGTGAACAAAATAAAGAAAAAAATAAAAAAACTTTGGTGAAGCTATTATATAGAAAAGGTCTAGCTATCAGTAAAGTTGGTAAAGATTTGAAAATAGCTGAAGCTAGTTGGAAATATGGTTTGAAGTTAGATGGATCAAATGGTTTGATTAAAAAAGAATTGGAAAACTATTACAGAAATACCCTGAAGTCAAATGAAATTCAAATATCAAGAAACTTGGATATTGAAGAGGTTGACCTGTTACCAATTTATTATCAAAAAATCATTGATGGAACAAGCTTGGACAAACAACGTGTTATGGAAGTTGATGAGATTAGTGAGGAAAAGATCGAAGAGGATTCAAAAAAAATCAAACATAATTACTCATTTCCAAAAACTCCTAGTCTTTACTATTTGAGTTGTTTAATAAGAGAGCCAGTGGTGTCTTTTGAACCTTACTTGTACATAATTAACGAAATTTCACCATTACAATACAGCACAATTTTTGCTAAGGGAATTGAATCAGATTTTTTAGATTATTTCATTACGGGGTCAATCCTTTTGATAAAAGAGGATTATCAGTTTATTAGAAAAATTACTAAAATTATGAAAGTCTTAGATGTTTGTCCCAGATTTGAACTTTCAAAATTGCTCTGTGATGGTAATAAGTTAAATCAGCTCATTGAATTATTAAAAGAGAATAATTTGAGCGATTTATCATTTTTACACAAATGGGAATAAACTTAATAACTCCTTTCAAAAATGTGTTTTTACATTATAATATACAGCAAGGTTATTTTTTGGCTATTCATCATTTTTACAAAACAGAAATCAACTATTTTTTTTGTAGCCTTGAGCTAACATTGATCTTTCCAAACTTGCCCAAAACTGCTTAACAATTTCCTGATCATTGAATCTTCTATTTCTATCCACTTCGACTATTTCGACATTCCAGTCTTTGATGTTTCTATTAATCATATCCCCTTTATAACCTAAATAATAACCTTTATATTTTTGGAATAAAAGTTCAGGTTCCTTTGGAACATAATTCTTAAATTGCCAGGTTTGACCGGTTGTGAAAACAGCAACAACTCTGTTCCAGTAATCAGCTTTGGTGAAACTGTCAGTAGAATTAACAATAACAAACATCTGAGGACCAAGAATAGGGAGATTTCTTTTAATTCTAATAATACCTGTCCCAGTCATTGAAGAGACTTCCACATTTGACGGTTCATGGAAGCGGCCCTGTTCGAGGAAATCTTTGATATTGGATAGTTGAAGTAATGCAGCAGTTGAAGGAGAAAGCAAAATAATTGGAGTTTCGGTTTTTGTTGGTTGGTTTTGTTTATATGAAGGTTTACTATCTGGTTTCGAAAATTTACCAGATGCTGTAGATTTCTTTAGGTCATTAACAATCTTGGTTTGTGATTCTTTGATTAAGTAGTTGAAATCAATCAACTTTGATCCTTGATAAAGATTATTATGAAGTAAAGGTGTTTCCAAAAGATTTGAATCCACATCTTGGTAATCTATCATAATTTCATCATTATCTGAATTTTTTTTATCGAAAGTATCTGTTTTATCTTCTTTGATATCAGTGGTATCATTTGATTTATCAGTCAATCCATCAATACTCGATTCCAGTCCATCCAAGTATTTGAATAATTTATTTCTATTATTGAAACTGACAGTGGGAATATTTTTACTTTGTGAACTGGAAATATAGTCAGCAGTAGGCGAGTCTTTCATAAGCCAAGCATTATAAACTGATCTAAGACCGATGGTTAAGTTATTAAGAACAACTGATTCATTCTCAAAGGTGAATTTTTCTCCATCAAGTGATAACTGGGAAGCCTGAGATATATCATTTGTCACGGCCCCTGTGCCATTCAATAATTGGATTGGCAGGTCACTAGTAATACATGACCTAAGCTTAGCCAATGCTTCACTCATAATAAACGTAATATTGTTTTAATTTGCAATTTAGTTTTAATGAAGTTTGATGTTTATTTGTTTGTTTCAGTTTATCACCAAAAAAGGGGTCACCCGACTTTGTATAGTTAAAGCTCATGAGCATCATAGTAACCATTTATGAATTATTTTATTACTACTAATTCGAAATCTAGGTATTATATCAAAGAAAGTTATACTATATCATCAACTATATAAACAAAGGAAACGTAGAAGAGCAATCAATGACCATGAGAATCTTCCTTCTCTGGTTCAGGATCAAGAGTAATCATAGTATCAATTCTTAAAATTGCAATACAAGCTTCAAGAGCACTTTTTAAACTTTTAACTTTACTCATAGTTGGTTCAAGAACACCATTAACAGTTTCATCAACAATTTTTTCATTGATCAAGTCTAATCCATAATTACGATAATTTTTGTGTTTTAAATCGTCTGATGGTGAAGATTGCGATTTGGAATGATAAGCTCTTAATTTAGCCACGAGTTCACTAGCATCTTTAGCAGCATTAACGGCCAAAGTTTTGGGGATAACAAGCAAAGCAGCAGCAAATTCAGCAATTGAAAGTTGTTCTCGAGATCCCACGGTAGTAGCAAAATTTTCAAGATAAATATTGAGAGCAGTTTCAACAGCCCCACCACCTGGAACAACATTTCCACTTTCAAGGGTTCTTTTAACAACAGAAAGAGAATCGTGTAAAGAGCGTTCCATTTCATCAAGAGAATACTCATTTGCCCCTCTTAAGATAATGGAACTAGAAGAATGTTTAGCAGTACCTTTAATGACAATACATTCATCATCACTGATCTTAATCTGTTCCACTGATTCGGCAGTACCTAGATGGGAAGGTTCAAAGGTTTCTTCACCTTCCAAATTAGACATATTAGTAACAAATGTAGCACCAGTAGCTCTAGCAATACGTTTAAGATCTTCTTTATTACATCTTCTGACACCCATAGCTTTAGCTTCAACAAACTCTTTAAGACATAAATCGTCAATACCTTTAGTGGTAAGAATAACATTAGCACCAGCAGCTAAGATTTTACGGATTCTTTCAATAACAATTTCGTATTCTTTCTTTCTAATTTGTTCTAATTGTTCAGGGTCTTCAATATTGATTTGAACTCCTAAAGCCATTCTTGCCTTTTGAAGATTAAGATCAAGAACAGCAATCTTAGCATTTGTAACTTTCTTTGGCATAGCTTGAGAAGCAATTGTACAGTTTAGAGCGTAACCTTGAATAATCACTGATTCAATATTTGATTTCCCATGAGCTTTCAAAATATTAACAGCTTTAACGGGATATTTAACCTCACCTTTATTATTAGTGGTTTTAACGGATAAAATTGCATCAACAACCATATTACTGAAGAATTCTCCATCACTACCAATGATCTTAGAAGACATAGAGGTTTTAGCAATATTAACGAGAGCTTCTCTTCCTAAAGCTTCAACGGGTTGACTAAGGACTTCATGAATATATTTGATAGCTTCACGAAGGGCTAAACGGTACCCATTGATAATAGTGGTTGGATGAATTTTATTCTTAACAAGTTCATTAGCACGTTTAAGAAGTTCGGAGGCGATAATAACAACTGAGGTAGTTCCATCTCCAACTTCTTTATCTTGTTGCTGGGCCAATTCAACAAGAATTTTTCCAGCAGGATGTTGAACATCTAATAAAGACAAGATAGTAGCCCCATCGTTAGTAACCACGACATCGCCGATATCATCGACTAACATTTTATCAAGACCAACTGGACCAAGAGAAGATTTCACAACATTAGCAACAGAAAGAGCAGCAGTGACATTCTGGTTACGGACATCATCCCCACTAATCTTCTGACCTCCAAGGAAGAGGGTATCTGAACGAGACGCCTGATAAACTTGGGACATTTTGAAATTGAATGTTTATTGGATTAATAGAACTTTTCAATTGTCAACGAAATTTTTGTATTTTTTTGTTGTTTAATTTTCAACGCATCCGTTCACCAACACATCTCTACATCACAAAAAAATGTCTTCTCTATAATGTTAAAATATATTAATTATTGCGACAGTCTACGAATATTTGAGGAGTTTATATAAAGATTCTGTATGTTCAAGGAAGAAATCTTTGCATTGAATCAATCTCAAGCTATTCACTTTAAGTTTTACTGTTGGATCAATTTCCTGATTAGTGTGTTTAAGTTCCCAATTGTAGGAAAAATCTAATATTTTATGAAGTACACTTAAGACTTCATTTAACGAAACTGCAAGAATTTCTGATTTTTTTGATAGTAAATTTTCATTCTTCAAATAAGTATCAACCAATAATCCGCAAAACAAGTCTCCAGATCCAAAAAAAATTGCATTGATCTTTGGCACTTTAAGATAAATGAATGTAAAATCATTCGAATCATTAGGTGAAGCGGCACAGACAAGATCATTGGGAAAATCATCTAATTCCACAGAAGTAACCACTATATTGGGAACTAAAGGATACAATTTATGAAATTTTATAAAAGCCTCTTTAAGCAGTTGGAGATTCTTAATTTTTGTATCCGTCAAAATTTCCATTTCAAAATGATTTGGAGTTACTAAGAAAGGCATTCCAGTAGTTAAAACCTCTTTGTATAACTGGATGATCTTGGTTGAATCTTTTATATATATTTTCCCATTATCACCAATTATAGGATCAAGAAACCATCTCAGATCGGGACTTTTGTCACGGCATGATTTAACAATTTTCATAATAGCTTCGAAATCTAGGCTACTAGTTATATATCCGGACAATATCACTGGATAATTTATATCAGCCACCTCTAAAATTTTCTTGTAAATTGAAAGAAGTTCACTACCTTCATACTTTACACCATAAAATGATCCATAAGCAGGATGATTCGAAAACTGAACTGTATTCAAAGCATCCACATCCCAGCCTTTAAGTTGTAGAGGAAAGGTTACTGCTTTGTTTCCGACATATCCGTGCACCACATGTGACAGGATAGAAAGAATTTTCTTCATAGAGTATCTTAAGGAGAAGTTGTTAATGCTCTTGTGACTGATAAAAAAAATGATTCAAAAAATTGGATTTGTATCAGCGCTGCGGCCGGCCATGGTTTTCCGATTCTCAAAAAAGTTTTTGCACTGGATTACGCAGCCCTTGCACCAACCTCGGCGGAGAAAAGCCATCCGAGAATATCCCGCGGGGTCCCGCGGAAGGTTATCACTGACACAAAAAAAATTTGTCGTTATAAATAAACGGTTTACTTCCAGTGATTCAAAAACAGAATAATCTAAAAAATCTATGACTGAAGAGCATTGATATATTATTGAACATGAGTTACAGTAATTTCAATGCGTGGGATCAAAATAATTGGAATAGTCCAACTTTGGAACTGTTACCTAATGTGCTGCTGATGAGATCAACGACTACCACCAATAATAATGATGATGATTTAAATATTAATGACAGAAGAAAATCAAAAGACTCAACCAAGCAAAAGGCAATGCAAACACAATTCAAAATCTCAAAACCAGCTCTTTCAGCAGGGAATTATAGTGCCAATCCAAGAGCTGTTAAAGCATGCAATGGTTGTCGAAAGAAAAAAACAAGATGTTTTACCATTGAAAATCCAAAGATTGCTGCTTGTTCAAGATGTAAAAGTTTAGGGATAATTTGCAGCTTTGAAGAAGATCTAGTTAAAAATGGGAAATTCAAAGATATTGAAGAACTTAGAAATTACGAAAATAGTCAAAAAGTTGTGGACACAATTGATAATTATGGAAAAACACAGTCATTAGAATTAGAAAAATTGGATTCAATTCATGAAGATGTCAAGAAATTGGTGAGGTATATGATGTTTTCCAATGGGAATTCTGGTATTTCCACTAATCGAGAAATGCCACAATCTGTTCTAGCATCAAATAACAAATATTATGATTCCAATATTGCCTCGCAGGCAATGAATGTTAATCATACTATAAAAGTTAATAATAATAATAGCACTGATGATAATCATGAAAGCAGTGTTCCAAAACTTATTCAAGCACAATTGCTAAATGATCCGCAGATAGATATGAATGAAGATGATGACCAGCCTAAAATGATTACTCCCTCAACAATGATTCCTTTGTCTTATTTGACATCCCCTTTTAATATTTTAAAAGAATCACCACCTGATTCATTATTGCCTTTTTCTATTACAAATTTGTTGAACCCAATGGCTCCAAGAGTTGAAAAGGATATTGTTACTTTGAAATTTATCACCAAAACTGAAGCTTATTCTTTGTTGAATATATTTAGAGATAAATATGGTAAATGGATTTCTTTAAAACCAAACACTACCACTGATGAGTTGTTAAATGAATTTAGAAAAGACTCGCCTCTTTTATTAGATGTTTGTTGCTTGGTTGCTTTAAGGAGCTCAAAGAATAATTCATTGAAAAAAAAAGTCACCAAGTTATTAGCTCAAAGAATTGCCAACAGTTTGTCCAAACAAATTTTAACTTATCCAAGTACTGATTTGAAATTTATTTCGACTTTAACCTTATTATCAGTTTATGGTTATACTTTATCCCTACCAAATGACTTCAATATTGATCCATGGTTTTATTCAGGGATTGCTTTGAAGCATTTTATTACTTCAATTAACTATAACCCATCATTTATCAATGCTACAATAACTGTTTTACCAGACTCCAAATCACAGTTTGATTTATTAACTTATATGAGAGTTTATGATCATTTGTTAGTGACTCATTTATTTAATTGTATTGTTAGTGGTAGAACATGTTCAATTGATAGAATTAGATTAAACAAAATTAGATCAAAGTTAGATATTGTTTATGCTGGAATTTTTGATGGAAAAATAACCGCTGAAGTTTACCTTTGTGATATTGTTTATGATTTCTTTGTTCGTGATATGAGTAATGATTTAAGACTATTAAATTTTAAAAAAGTTATCAAGAAGTTAGATGATTGGTATAAGAATTGGAGTTATTTAATCAAGCAACCAATCCCTCAATTATTAGAGTTTTTATTTAATTTTTACAGTTTATTAATTTATTATCACGTTAACTTTCAATTATTTTTCAATGAATTAAATTTGAACATTTTGAATAATACTGATGGTGATAATGCTTCAAATGATGATGAATTTGATGATTTACAAAAATTATTTACAATTAATCCAACCAATTTTGAAACTTTTTCGAACGTTTTGACCCATATTTCAATCGATCATCTTGATAAAATGTGGTATAATTGTTTGAAGGTTATTAACGAATTACTAAGTTTTGTTAATAAGTCTAATCTTGATAATATTATTGACAATTCCGAACAATTTGAATATTTTTCTGATCAAATCCATTTCTCTTTGTTCTTTTCAATCATTGTGTTCTTGAGATTAATGGATAATTACTTTAAAAAAAACAATTCACCAAGAAGCTCATCGATTCCACTTTTACCTTCATCAGATACAAGTTCAACTTTTTATAATCAAAGTGATGATTTCAGATATAATACTAATGATAATAAAAGTAAACAAAATTTTATTGATAATGAGTTGAAAAATGAGTATATCAGTTATTTTAACGAAAATTTTGAGGATTTTGATGTCACCAAAGGTTTGAAAAAGTATATTTTGAAACTGGATCAATTAGCTATAAAACAGCCATTACATAATATGGACAAACCATCGTTTGTTCAATATATGACTCAGATTTTGATTGTTATAAAGAAATATCAAATGGTCTCCAATGATATTATCAATGTCAATTATTATAATAATGATAATGAAAGAGAAAATAATGTTTTTTATAGATATTTCTTCACTTTAAAACAAAATATCAAACAAACTTTTCAAGATATCGAAATTGACCATATTTTTGAAGATTAAGATTATCTTCTTAACCGTCATTTTTTACTTCAATTCTTCTTTTCTGTATTAGTCTGTACCTGAACAACTTCTTAACTTGTCAAAAGTACTTTTTTTATTATAAACATTATTAACTAGTTTTACGTATTTTTCATGTTTCTGTCTTCTTGTGTTAGTATGATTCTGTTTTTGTCCTGAATAACTGTAACTTTTTTACAAAGGTGACGTTTGATAGCTTTGAAAATGCATTTATCAGTTGTATAATTGGATTATAATAAAAAAAATTAAAGAATTAAAAAAGACCAACTACCAAATGATAATATTCCTATAACAACAATGTTTAGAAAAAAATTATGAAAAATGATATTAAAGACGTTATTTGAAAATGCAACCAATTAATATTGAATATTAATTGTATTATTTTATTATCTAAAACATAACTTTCTCAAACACATTTCATCAGTAACAAAAATTCTTAAAAACATTGTCGTAGAAAATTTTAAATTTATTGTTTTATGGATTACTATCTTATTAATACATTTTTGTCTTTTCTTTTCTGAATATTTTATAAGGAATTGGATTTTTGAATTTTAATGATTTTTGATGTTTTCTTTTTTTTAATGTGAATAGTACTGACTTAGATTACTTTCTTCTTGGATCTTTGATACCAAGAATGGCTCTACCAGTGTAATATAATGGAACAACCATGGCAACGGCGAATAAACCGTAGAATGGATAGAGATAAAATCCAGATCTTGGATGCTGTTAAATTTGTTAGTATGGAAATTCAGATAAAAAAAACAGAGGACTAAAACTTACTCTCCACCACAAAGGTTTTTTCGAGTGTTGATATAATCTTTGGTAATCAATAACTTTGTTGTATGGCATTTTGATAACTGATATTGTTGTTGTTCAATGATAATGTTGAAGAATAATCAATTTTTCTGTTCAGTTAAAAAAAATATCACCACATTTTTGCGGGCCAATCAGCGGCTGAGAATTAGTCCTAGTGATCAGCTGACTATATTCGTCCGCACTGGTGTGTTCATCCTACCACGGAATTTTAAGTATCATGGTGCGGACGATTCTTTTATGTAAATTGAACTCAGAAATCACTTTTGATAACCAAATAGAACTCAATGAAAACAACAGTGTCTGGCGAATCATGCAGTCAGCACGGAGTCTCAACTGCAAACTACTATCGCTAATAAAAGGCTCAGATCCAGAACTTGATATCATTATATCTTCTTTATTTGACGAGCTAGCGTGCCCAATATGTCAAGAGTTGATGATTTACCCTTGTACTATGCTTTGTGGTCATAATGTGTGCTACTTCTGTTTGAAAGAGTGGTTTAATAGCAGAGGCTCACCTGGTAATCATGCTTGTCCAACTTGTTTGAGAGATTCAAAGTTCAAGCCAGTTATTAATGTCAATCTACGAAACCTTGGGTTAAACTTATTAGACATCTGCAGAAAGAAAATATCATTAAGCAAGGCAATGTTTGAAAAGTTCATAGAAGAACAGGAACTCCAGTATAATGAGGATTTACTGAAAGATAGGCTATTCAAGATGAGCAGAAAAAGAAGTAATCGACAAAGTCGAGAAATCTTTGATGATGATGATGATGATGATGATGTTGTTGTTGGGTATAGTCTAGTTTACGATTCATCTGATGATGATGACAATAGTGATGATGTTGATGGGACTGCTGATTGGAATCAGGAAATAGGCTTTAGTGAAAGTTCAGATGGTGCTCTGAATGATAACTTGGAGCCTGCAAATGAAAGTGACAGTGACCAAAATAGCTATTCTGATGAAGCGGATGATTCAATTGATGATGTGAACAACGAAAACTATGAAGACAATATTACAGACCAAGATAATAATAATAGGGTTGATGAAAATAACGATAATGAAAATATGTTCAGGTCGAGAGGGCAATCAGTGTGATGAAAATAATAATGATAACGATAATAACACTAGTAATTATGGCGGAGAGGATGAGGGTATTGATCTCTGGGGAGGCGACTGCAGTAGTGATGATATGACGATAATGATCACAATTATTGAAGTATAAAGTTCTACTCTTCTATGTTTAGACATGAAAGCTATGATCAAATGATTTTGTTTATAAAAATAAGCATCTTCATTTATCTCATTTTTGCTGATTAGATCATTAAAGCTTCATAAAGATAACAATTTTTTTGAAATACAACTAAGACTTATGTTTAGTAAATTAATATTATAACAGTGTAGTGTTTCTAGGGTTAGTTTATATTAGGAAAGATATGATTCTATTAGTTATGCTGTTTTAGAGTAATCTACACAATCATTATTTAAAATCATTGATGAAAAATTCGATACATAAACAACAACATAAAAACGAAAGAGATAAAGAAATGAACTGCTAAAATATTCTGAAAAAACAAATACAGGTCCAACCAACGTAAATACAAATCAAAGCTATTGCATAAAATTATTGATTCTTTTCGGTGAGAGTATTATTATCCTCTTCAAATGTTTTGACTCTATCTTTATTTTTGTGAGCGGTTATGACCAAAGACTGTAAAGTTTTTAAAGTTAAGTCAGATTTTTTTGGTGAGACTTGGTTGCTATTATTGCTATTTAACAGTAATGACGAGGTCTTCAAAGAAAGATCTTCTTCTTTTCCATTATCAGTGAAACTGAAATTATCATCTTCGAAAACCTCTAAATCTTCAAGATCACTACTACCATCATCTTCTGTGTTATTTTCCTTCTTGTTAGCTTCAATAGTTTCTCTAAGAGCATTGATTCTATTTTTCAATCTAACCATTTCAATAGCTTGAATAAATTTACTTTTAGCATTAAATCCCTCTCTAATAGTAGGTAATAAGTCAACTTTAGTGTTGTCATTCGCAGTGATCCATTCATCTTCCAATAATTCTTTAGCGGTTAATCTTTTATTTTGATCAACTCTAAGCATTTTTAAAATAAAACGTTTGGCTCCTTCGCTAATGTCTTTCCAGTATTTATCATGAAATATAACACCATTATCATTTTTAACTTCCAATAAAAAATCGTTAATATTTTCTGATCTAAAAGGAGAATAGCCACACAATAATGTATAAGTAATAACCCCTATTGACCAGATATCACAAGGTTTACCATGGCCAACCCCAACTATAACTTCTGGGGCAGCATAACCAAAAGAGCCCGCAGATGATTTTAGAATTTGATCTTTAGATCTTAATTGTCTAGCAATTCCAAAATCTGCCAAGACAATAGGAGATTTTGGATCTTCTTCTTCTGATTTCAAATATAGAACATTTTCTGGTTTAACATCTCTATGAACAATATCACGATCATGTAAGTATGAAATAGCATTTAAAATTTGTTTAATGCAACTAGCAGCATCCAGTTCGGTGAATTTCCCTTTATTAACTATTCTATCAAATAACTCTCCTCCAGTAGCTAGTTGAGTAGCAATGAAAAACTTGTCTTTACTCTCGAACCAATCTTTGAAACCAACAATATTAGGATGAGAAACTTTTTGCAATAATTTTAATTCATCATAAACCATTTGAAAGTTTCCTTTCAAAGTTTTCTTCAAAATGATCTTCATGGCAATTTTTTCCCCAGTTATTAAATTTCGACACTCTCTTACTACACCAAAAGTTCCTGCTCCTAACGTTTTACCAAACTGATAATTAGATTTGCGAACGTAAGAACTCGGTTGACCACTTAGTTTTTGAAGAAACTTGGAAATACCATGGCCTTCAACTGGATCAGGCTGAGCAACGTCAGCGTCAAACTTAGGCATTGTCTAGTTGTAGTAGTTTGTTTATAGTGGTTGAATCGATTGATGTAACTAAGTAACAAAATCATGTTTTAAATTTAAAAATTGTTAAATTCCAGTTCACCGCACTGCCGCCGGCCTTTTTTGACGAGGCGGTGCATTCCGTGCCTCATCTTCCCCATCAAAAAGTGTTTACAAATTTCCTGAGAGTCTCTGTAACGATCTTCAGGTACCAAGTTTTTCCAAATTGCTCAATATTCCTATCAACATGTGGCAATTGTCAATTGATACAACTTTTTCCCAAGTTTTGGGCCAACAAACACTCGACTTCTCCAACATTGTCACGGGACATCTACTTGGGTCTCGTATACGATCCAAAAAAAACGTCTTTATAAATATTTTCTCCGGAGACTCTTTCCAAGTTTGAACCGTAGCCAAGGAAGGTTTCAATAGATATAGAAGATGACGGTTATTGCATTCAAGAATAATGAGGTAAATGCTTTCGCCCACAATGAAGAATTGAAACATTTCGAGTATTTGTTGACTAAAATGACTGAAAAAATTGTTAAATATCTTTCGGATGATCCATCAATTATAGGCACAAAAAATTCTTCATCCGTTAGTTCTTTGCTTGATATTAATGAGCCCAAAGACTTATACGACTATTTCAGCTCTAGAAATCTAATAAAAACTCCAGAAAATGGAATTTTCAATAACAACATGACTGAGATAGAATCTTTGAATAAAATTCTAGAACAAATCGATTTAATTTTAGATAATAGTGTGAATACTTGGAGTATTGGATTTATGGAAAAACTATATGCTTCTACAAATCCCATCGGGGTCATCAGTGATATTTTACTATCAATGTTAAATACTAATACGCATGTTTTTTCGGTTTCTCCAATGTTAACAATTATTGAAAAAAAAATTGGTAAAGAATATGCAAAGTTGTTTTTTGGTGATGATAACAAACTTTGCGGAGGATTGACTTTTTCTGGGGGTAGCTGGTCAAATATAACCAGTATGCAAATTGCTAGAAGTTTCTATTTTCCTGAATCTAAGAAAATTGGAGTTTATGGCAAGAAATTGGCTATTTTCACATCAGTTGATTCTCATTATAGTGTTATTAAAAGTGCAATTTTATTAGGATTAGGCAGCGATTCAGTTTTTAAAATAAATGTTGATCAATTTGGGCAAATGTCTCCTGAACATTTAAAACAGCAAATTGAATTATCAAAATCAATAGGTTTTGTACCATTTTATATCAACTTGACTGCTGGAACCACAGTGTTTGGAGCTTTTGATCCAATTGAAGAAGTCTTGAAAATCATTAAAGATCAAAATATTTGGTGTCATATTGACGGATCACTTGGTGGAAATTTGATTTTCGGAGATAAAATTCATCAAGCAGGCTTGCAGAATATCGAAAAAGTTGATTCCATAACAGTGAATCCTCATAAGTTATTAGGGACACCTACTACATGCTCATTTCTATTACTTAAAGATGAAAGATTATTTGAATTGTGTAATTCTTTGAAGGCTCCATATTTGTTTCATAATGATGGTGAGGAAGAAGAGAAAGAAAGTTTTGATTTGGCTAGTGGAACATTGGGTTGTGGAAGAAGAAGTGACGGATTAAAATTCTATTTAAGCTGGTATTATTATGGTAAAGAGGGATTCAAAGCTAGAATAAATCATCAGAAATCAATTGCAAACTACTTCAGTACTAAAGTTCTTGAAGGTGAAAATTTTAAAAAATTTGAAGTTGTTAATTTTTCTTCTTCGCCTAATGTTAGAACTGTTCCTTGTGTTCAAGTTTGCTTTTATTATAATCCATTTGATTTTGAAGTTTTAAACTTTTCCAGTATTACCCAATTTATTTGCAAGTGGTTAAGAAATGAAGGTAAATATATGATTGATTACTCTCCTTTAACTTCAAATAACAAAGGCAAAGGAGATTTTATCAGAATTGTTTTTATTAATCCAAAGCTTACTACACTGTTTATAGATACATTGATTGAAAATATCAAAGTCGCGGGGAAAGCTTACAAAAAAGATCTCAATTGATATTCCAGTAGGTCAGGATTTTCGCTTATTAATTTTGTTATTCAATCTAGTACATTTTGATCACCTTCATTATTGTTTTGTGTAGTAACAGTAACATTTCATTTTATTTTTGTTTTGGCTGATCTTTCAAGTTAAAATTCCTTTGTTGTCGATAATTTCTTGATTTATTGCTGTCAGAAATCGCTGACAAATGACTTGTTGGATTATTAATCATTGCATTACTAGTGACTCATTGATGATTCAATAGTTGATCACTGGATTAAATTCTAGTTTGGAAAGTGAGAACGAAAGTTGAATCAACAATTAATAATTACCATTTTATGAAACATTCCAGTTGAAATTCAATCAAAAACACTAAACGAAATATAAAGTATCAATAAATCAAATTGGTATTGACTCCGAAGTCCTACAATTTTTATTGACTGTAAAAGGGTCAGTAGATGGAAATTCTATATTCAACTTTGATTAAAAAAATCGGATGATAGCAAACTATGACTCAATCATCTTTTGTATATCTTATGTTGAAGTCAATTTAAATTCTAAGCCTATATGATGCTTTTGCCAATAATTTATACAAAGAAGTTAAGATTTTGGGAGTTTTAAGTAACAATAATGTAATTA
This sequence comes from Saccharomycopsis sp. FM-2023a, assembly GCA_037355385.1. Classification (NCBI taxonomy): domain Eukaryota; kingdom Fungi; phylum Ascomycota; class Saccharomycetes; order Ascoideales; family Saccharomycopsidaceae; genus Saccharomycopsis; species Saccharomycopsis sp. FM-2023a. Next base: position 74,593 of record JBAKFZ010000038.1, read on the forward strand.
CTCTCTGCGTAATCGTGTTTACATTATTGGCTAATTATTCATTCAATAGCTGGATTTCAAAGGATCACAAGATGGAGAATAATTACTGTGTGAGTTAGTTTACATCAAACGTCATGATTTCAAAGAGACAGTGGAACGTAACATATCTTAGATCTAACGCTTAAATCCTCCAATTGTGGAGTAAAACTATTAATTAATATTAAAAGATGTTGATAATTCCAATTGGCTATATGTTGCCCCAAAAAGGAAACGATTGTCTTCTCAATTAGTTGATTAAACGAGCTAATGGGTACCTATTTATTGTAGAAGTTTCTATTCGTCGAAAGATTTAATTATTCATTTATGGCACCACTTTATTTATGTCAACGCACAAAAAAAAAAAAAGATGCACCGGAAACCCCGATTCCGAAATTTTTTGAAATTTTGACAGTTATTCAGTTATTGGAATTCATTTCCTAGCTAGGAAAGCAGGCACAGAACCATTAAATCATAAATTACGTGATCTTTCCAAATGATTTTCTCATGGTTTTTTTCAATTAGAAGCTTATTCTTTCAAAAAAAATTTCTAACATGAGAAAAACAAAACAGTTCCAAGCAGCAACTAACTAATTCTTTTTTCAATTGAAATCCCTAAAAAGGCTCGAATGCTACGGTGAACTTTTTAGCCTCTAATTTCCACGACTATTTTTTGTCAATGTCTCACCTTCTATTTCTGTCTAGATTTGCAAGGGAATTTAAACTTTCCTTCTAAAAAAAATTTTCATTTTACTTTTATTTTCAAAATTCAAAATGGTCTGTTTTTGATTGTTAACTGATTTCGGCTCTTTTTTTAACTCCTTTATGTAATAAGAATCTTATTTCCTTCACAATAAAGTTAAATTGAAATTTGTCAGACAATTAATTTCACTTTTTTGTGATTTTATAAAAAGATTTCATCCCGCAATTCATTTTATTTGAAACATTAATCCTTCATTGGTAATCACCACCATTTTCCCATCACAGTGATGAGTTTTCTTAGACCTTTTTCTTCAACTACAACCGTTTCTTCAGACTCATATTCCTCTGCTACTACTGACTTGACTTCGTTGAGCAGCATGTCATCAAACTCTCATCAGTATCCTACCAAGAATCAGAAAGAAATGCAGAAGAGCAATCACATAATTGTTGAAAAGAGATCTGACTTGAGCAATAATTCGTACAATTCAACTACTCATAGACCAGGTCCATTATCTCCAACTACTAGTAATACCCCTACTACAACAAGTGCTAAATCGCAAAGTATGTCACAACCTCAAATTCACGCTCCCTTAACCACTTACCATAATAAAAATACTCTAAAACTAAGTAATCATGATATTAAAAAGCTTAGAACGAGTTGGAATTCCATGTTAAATGATATTTTTGATGAATCCAGCGATAGCTCGGAAGAAAATGAAGGAAGATCTATTTCTTTTTATGCTGCAAAATCTCTAAAGGCTGTCAGCTCGGGCCAAGCTAGTTCTTTGTTTTGCCGTCAATTATATATGAATTTGTTAGCAGAACATCCAGATCTTGAAAGTATTTTCCCAACAATTTACCACCAAGCCGCTGCATTGAGTGGAGTCATCACAATTACTATCAACAGTTTGGAAAACTTATCAATTTTAGATGACTATTTAAATTGCATTGGTAGAAGACATTCAAGAGTTTTGGGAATCGAGTGTGAGCACTTTGAAATGATGGCTGAAGCATTAATTACCACCTTTAGTGACAGATTTGGAGAAATGTTCACTTTCGAATTAGAAAATCTTTGGTTAAGATTATACCAATATCTCGCCAATAAACTATTAGAAAATTATACTGAGAAATTTATTTTACTAGAAAATGATGAGCCCATTACTATGAAAGAGTTTAAGAAGTTGCAAAATCCCAAAGATGTTGAAGATAAGTACACTGAATTTTCTGCTAAGAAAATTGTTTCCAACCCAATCTCAACGATAACCAATACTTTAAACGATCAATATAGTCTTTATTCATCAGTAGATTCAACTTCACTGAAACAAAAACCATCTCCTCACGGATCATTGGAAACAGTTTTGACCAATGTTTCCTTTACAGAAGAGTGTGAGGATAATAAGCACTTTAATGAAGGTTTTGATAGTACCGCGAATATTAAAAATTTTGGTTTGAAAAAAAACGGCACATTACTGAAATTCGTTAGCTTTTATAAACCAAAAAAGTGAAAGTGTCTTTCAGTTCATAAATTTTGTATATTATTTTTGTATCTACTAATTAGTAACTGTTTGTCGTTTTGTGGTTCTCTTCCCAATATTGTTTGTGTACAGTTTGAAATCAATCATTGATCTCTATAAGAATTATAATCTCCGAAATCTGGGGTAAGTGTCTAGCAAGACTCATTTTCCAAAAAAAAATAAACAAGTTTTTTTTTTCTGCAACTTACAGATCTTGATGAGATCTAAAAAATGGTCTGAGACATACATAGTGTGACATCATCTAAAGGTTAAGAATACAAGTAGCATTAAAGCCGGTCTCTAAAGGATTACATAAGCCACAACAGTAACGTTAGGGACAGTTTAAATGCAGTCGCGGGCAAAATATCTAGTAAGCGGTTAGAATTTGTTCCTGCTGACAGATATCACTCAAAATACAAGCCTAAACTCTCGGTTAAAACATGCTGGATAGTTTTGATTGTTTATTGAAACATAAAAACCTGGTTCAATAACCAAGAGATTTTTCGACTTCAAAAACAGAATTAACAATAATTTTCACTAATTCGTCTACTTGTTCTTTTGTTATAATAAATGAAGGAGAGAATAAAATATGGTTTCCAATTTTGTTATCAACGGTCCCATTGCAAGCCATCGAGGTTGCTCCATTTTCAAAGATTTTTTTACTTAAAACTTCATGAATTGCATCTTTAACAGGGAATGGTTCTTTACTTTCAATGTCTTTAACAATTTCTAACGACCAGAACCCTCCAACACCTCTAACATCTCCAACAATCTTTGATCTACCATTTAATAACTCATTTTGAAGTTGTGAACCAAAATAATTACCTTGTTTATTCATGTTTTCAATCAAGTTATCTTTCTTAACTTTTTTTTGAACTGCTAATGCAACTTTACAATTGAAAGCATGTTGATGATACGTTTGTGCTCCAATAATATAATTTGTTCCATCTGTAATGGCATTTTTTATCTTTGGCGAAACTAAAACTGCTGCAATAGTAACAAAACCACTACCAAGAGTTTTACCAATAGTTTGAATATCAGGGCCATGATCTGGTATCAAATATTGTTCCCAAGCATGAAAGCTTCCACAACGTCCAATTCCACTCATAACTTCATCAAGAATGAATAAAATTCCATATTTATGACAAATTTCTCTAACTCCTTCAAAATAACCAGGAACGGGAGGAGCAGTACCAAAAGTTGAGCCACCCACAGTTTCTCCAACCCAAGCGACAATAGTTTTTGGGTCATTAGCAATGAATGTATCTTCAACATTTTTTAACAATCTATCTTTATACTCTTCCAAAGTTTCAGAAGGTTTCATATCCCTATAAGCATAAACTGCATCAGTATGAAGGAAAGTATGTTTATCTCCTAAAAATTTATCGAATCTGACCCTTCTAGGATTATCCCCAATTGACAAAGCACCAAAAGTATAGCCATGATAAGATTTTTTTCTACTAACAAATTTGTATCTTTGAGATTGTCCAATTTCATCTTGAAATTGTTTAGCTAATTTCAAGGCATTTTCAATTGATTCAGAACCCGAGCCAGTGATTAAAACACCACCAAAAGATTTATCTGGAGAATTTGAAATCAAAAATTCTGCTAATTCTTCAGATGGATAATTTGAAACAGAAGCTGGATAGTTATAGACTGAAGTTTCAGCTGCTTCTTTCATTGCTTCGATGATTTCTCTATCTTTATGACCAACTGCTCCAACTGCTGCTCCTGTGGACCCATCGATTACCGTAGAGCGTTTTTTAGTGATCGGATCTTCCAAAGTAATATAAATTCCATCCCCATCAACAGCCATTGGCTTTGGTTTGGAAACACTAGATTGAATTGTGAAGGGAGTACTCATCTTTTTTGGAAGTATGTAATTCTGAGTTAAAATTAGATTAGAACTAATAAATAAATAAAAGAGAGTCAAAGAAATTTGCTTAAGAAATTTGCTGATATATATATAGTATAGTCTGGGGTTATCTATCTCGAGATTTCAAAAATTACATAAAGCGGGGATGGCTTCCCGTCAAAAAGTAAATGAAATTATAAGAATCTGATAATAAGCGGATAATAAGCTGTTATTTAGTCACAAAAAAATTCTTGAAGTAGTTTTAATATATAATTATCATTGCCACAAGTTTTTCAATTCTCAAATGAAATTAATTGTTAGCTTAAACAATTATTTACATGAAGGAATCTTGAGGTATCATCGTAAAATCATTAAATTGGCACATTACAAGAAAAAATCAGAGTGATTTATCAACAGGAGAAGCTGTATCAATGGAGAAATCCAATTCGTTTTCATCTTTATGACTTTGTAATTCCCATGGCTTCAATCTTGGTTTCAACTTTGATTCAGAAGCTTTATCAGCCAACACTGTATCAGGAATTTGTTTAATCCCAGGAATTTGTTTCCCGGAACTTATAAATTCAATCAAATCTTGATAAGATAAAGGCTTTTGGCCACTATTTTTTGCTGATGATTCAATGTATTTTTCAGTTTTGTTTAGTTCATTGATTAATTGCCATTCTCGTATTTTGTTGATATCCACCATTTGACCAAATGACTTCATATAATAAAACACTTTGGTTTTGTTTATGAGATTTTCTTTCTCTTCATTGGTTAATGTACTATTTTTTCTAAAATATGAGTTATAAACTTCTTTCAAACCTTTCTATTTAAGTGAAGTTAGTAAAAATCTTTACCACTAATGAGCAAATCAACAAAAAGGGATCAATAACATACATTGAATTTGAGATCACTTTCCCAGTCATATTTAGTAAACTCATTAAAGAGCTGTTCTTCCTGTTGAGTAAAAATATGATCTTGACTGTTCAGATTGTGTGGAGCATCATGAGATTCTTGATTTTGTGGAGATACTGACATCTTGGCAGTTGGTATAAATTTTTATGTTCTTTTGATTATAATAATATTGCCGAAATATGGCAACAACATCAACAGTCTCGAGAGTATAACACGACTCTCAACAAAACAAATAGTGGGCAACTGTTTACTTTTAATAAATAAAATTGACAAGATTTTGTTTGCGGGACATTTTTTTGAATATTTTTTTCAGAGCACGGCTCAGCGGAGTCATCAGGTTAGATGGAAAACTTGAGTGCAACTAAATATTACAATTTGTGAAAGTAAATAAATGATAAAAGCAGAAGAAGACTGATGAATTTTTATTTGTACTAAAAGTTTGATTATAGTAAAATTAACTCCACAAAAAGTCGAAAACATAAAAGTCCCATGAATAAAGAATATAATAAAATAGCAGCAAAGGTAAAGTAAATGGAAAAGCATTATCAGTTTTATCAAAGTTTAGCAAATAACATAGATAAAGGATAAACAAAATTAATCATGAATAATAATATACAGGTTCAAGTAACAAATAAATTTCAATTATGAATCATACCAAATGCATGATAGCCATGACAATACAACAAATGGAGATATATGGACTCATTCTTTCGCCAATTCTGGCAAACTTCCAAAACACTCCCAACAATCCATTTCTGTTCTTATCCAAAATAGTAGGCACCATAGCATGGATATAAGTGGATGTGCAAATCAATAAGAGCAACACCTGCAACAATGATTGGAAATTGAAAAGGGCAGACTATACCAATGTTAGTGAATTAATTACATGTTGAAAAAGAAAAAAAAACATCACTTACCATTTGAAAGCTTTTGATGAATATTTTGTTCAATTTTTGATGTTTTGATTTGAATTTTGAATTTCCCTTGTTTTTGCCACCCATTCAACCACGTGCTATATCACATGACTATATCTCGTCTAACTTCCAAATGTACACTGAAACTATTTAAACTTCAAAATTGACTATTCAAGAGCAAAGTTATTGTGTAATAACTCCAATCGTTCCCAACGCTCCATGTCTGAAACCAATACCAGTAATAATAAAAGTGTATACCGTCATGGCTCCAAAAAAAATAGAAAATATGTGGGAGAACTTAAATATTTTTACAAAGATGCCAAAAATGATTTCACAAGAGACCCCACACAATACTATCCACCACCTCCCATATCTAATCCTTTGATCCAACAATCGCTTTATAAAGGAACTGACTATGATTATGTTTACAACATGCAAATGCCTTCTCCGATCCATTTGATTAATCCACGATCTAATTATGTTGAGGAAATAAGACCAAAAATCGAATCTTCGTTCAATTCCTTAGATAATGATAAAGATGATGAAGTTATATCCTTGCTAGCAGATGCTATTTTGAACGCTAAATCAAGCGAAGAAGTTGAAGGTTTTTTAGATATTTTGAATAAAAAAAAGGAAACCATCAAAGTTCTGATAAGACCCTTTGAAAAACAATATGATGAACTTCCCAAAACACAAAAGCGTCAGAGGAAAATTTCAAAAAATTCAGGATCTAAGCCAGATAATCCAAAACCCTCGAAAGATTCTATAAACTTAAAGTCAATAAGAACTGACAAAGAGTTACAAAAATTAGTGGGTATTGTTGGTGGGTCAATTGTATTAATTCTTGTAATTTTTTTAGCGATTATTTTCCATCAAAAAAACACCATTTTTTTATCAGATCATTCAAAAGCCAAATATGTTAAAAAACCAGTAATTACTATAATTCGTCCCCCACCACTTTCAAGTGAAAATGATCCCTGGGATGAATTAAAATCGAATTATAATGCAGAAATTCATAGTATAAATCCAAAAAAATTCAAAACTAGAGAAGAAGTTATAAAAAAAATTGCTTATTTTACTGAGTCAAATATTTTGGTAACCAATAAGTTTACTGATAATTTGATTGGAAAAGTTGATGATGAGTTTATAGAAAGTCTACCAGAAAAAACTATTGCAATTATTAATTCAGATCTTCATTATAACTCTTGCTCAATAAATCAATTAACTTCAAAAAACATTCAACTTTCATATAGCGTCAATAATGAATTGAAAGATAATTCTACAGCTGATACTATTGTTTTCCAAATTCTTAGTACTTTAAGAAATTTTCAGATTGGAATTAGAAATCTACTCGATAGTTTAGAAGAAAATATTGAATGGGACAGAAAATGGACAACAAAACCTTGGCCATTAGATATCAAACCACAACCATTCGAAAACACGTATAGAAAAATGGGTAATGTTGATTATGGAGCATTGCCAAATGGCAAAATTGTGGGAATTTTAGGTATGGATTCTATTGGTAAAGCATTGGTTATTAGATTGAAAAATTTCAATTTCAAAAAAATTGTTTATTTTGATGATATTCAATTACCAGCTGCCATTGAAGAGTCTTTAAACCTAGATTTTGTTGGATTTGATCAATTAATTAGTGAAAGTGATATATTATGTTTAAATATCAAAACTGAAGAAAATAATGACAATGTTATTGGTAACTTTGTATCAAGAAATAATAAAGGACAGCAAATTAAAGATAGCAAACCAAAGTATTATCAAATCATCAATAATGATGTTGTTTCGAAAATGAAAGATGGCAGTATTCTCATCAACTCTGGCCTGAATTACCCAATTAATTTGAAAACGATCAAAAAATACTTGAATAGCAAAAAATTGAAAGCAGTTGCAATGGATTCTGTTGATTTTTCTGACTTAAAATTAGTAAAAAAACTTCTTCAGATACCCAATTTTATATTAACTCCTCAACTTTCCACTTTTGCCAACGAAATCATTAATAATGACGATAACTGGGCGATTAAAAATATCAAATCACTATTAGAAAATGGAAAAGTCATGAATATAGTGCCCGAACAAAAAAGTGTCAATTTTGAATATGACTACTTTGTTTTATCATAATTTTATTTTACTTTTGCATTCTGTTTTTTTATTATTGTTAGTTTCATTATTACATTCTTATTATTGTTAGTTTCATTATTACATTCTTATTTCTCATTAATCGTCTTGTTATTATGTGTTATTCATTTACGTTCAATTTGTTTTTCATGTAAGTTTATTATTTGGATGTGCACCGAGATAAAGTTTTTGATCAAGAGTTTATAACAAACTAACCTCTACTTATCAAGAATGAATTGTTTATTAAAGAAAAATAGGAGAGGTGATAAACATTTGCGTATAAGATATTAAAAAATTAGGAATAAAATGGCTAAAATGAAGCAAGAGAAAGCAAATAGAACTATAATAAAGAGTGCATAAAAGTTGCAGACTATTACTGTAAAAGGAATTAAAAACAATTATTATGAAAAGTGCTTAATAGTAGTATTCTAATCAAGTCTCTTTTATTGGTGAATAAATGACCATTTATCTTGAAATTTTTGAAAATTTGTAAATATTTTATCAGAATTCTCAATTTATTTTGCCACCAATTAATTCAATCAATTGATAAACACTAATTTGAGTTGTTTGAATAAGTTTATAACATTACAGGATTCGCGTTCCATAATATTTAGACAGAGATTAAGATTAAGATTGTCTAAATACGACAGTAGATTGATTGGATTACATTATTCAAGAAAAAGTGATGTTAATGTAAAGTATGCTAGTCTGTTGAATCTGGCCAGAGAATACATGGATTAATAGGTAATTTACAAGACTTGTTTAGAGATGAAAGTCGATATTGAAGAACGAGATTAATTTAATTGTTTAATTGTTTTTATACTATTGACGGAAGAAGAATAATTAGCAGACTGTAACAACTACTATTACGATTCAATATTTGAGTAAACATAATATTCGTAATATTTGAACACTAAATGTAAAACATTATTTACAAATACATAAAAAACTTTATAACTTTGGACCTAACAAATGATGACCTCCATTAAGAGGTGAAACCCACGCAGAGAGTAACGATGGATATTGCTGCATGCAAAAAGCTGTCAAATTTATTGACACAATAGTCAGGAACCCCCATATGAGTAGAGTAGAACCGGCAGTGTCTCGATCACGACATGAGATAGGGCAAAACCAAGACCACTTTTGTATGGGAAACCATGTGTAAAGAGTGCAATGGGTCAAACTACAAA